>PVJD01011840.1:0-43487 GCA_004026545.1 Mormoops blainvillei | reverse complement strand
GCAATCATTTGCAAACTTGAGGTCCTCGGCCGGAGGGGTCAGGCTCCCCAACGCTGCAGACACTGCACGCCCTGGAGAAGCGGGTGCCATTGTAAGGTGTGTCTTTGGCACAGGACTTCCCTCGCGGGAAAGCGGATATTAAGACCGGGGATTCTCTAGGGGCCAACGAAAGTATAATTTTGGACCCTGAGCACCCTAGGCCGTGGTCAGGAAAGCCAGCCCAGGATGTGGTCCTCGGAGGGAGCAGGCAGCCTTGGGGTTTGTGAGTTTTCAGGGGACCCCTCCCCACACTCAGCAACCCAGGACTCACCCTTCAAAAACGACGTGCTGACGATTTTCGGCCGACTGATCTTGAGCCGTCTGGCCTGGATGCCAAGGCAGAAGAGTTTGAATGTGGGTTCCTCGATTTCTGGCCAGTCTGGCCTTTCCGCCCTTCCACCAAGGGCGGAAAACGGGAGTAGCTCTGGGTGTCCTGGGGCCTGCAGGGAAGGGAGGAAAGGAGGGTTTGGGGGTTTGGAGCCCTCAGAGAGGCCCCTCCAGACAACCTTTACCCCCACCTGCGGCTTTCTCCCCAGCTTGCTAAAGCTGCCCCCAGGAAGCCTGTGGGAGCACGGTCCTGGCCCGGGGGCACGCAGATGGGCACGCCACTGCAGAGCTCAGCCCTGCCCCTGAGTGCCCGGAAGCACAGGGAACAGGGCGCTCTGCCCCAGAGGGCCTCAGCCCCTCCCAGCCTCCAGACCCCAACCCCCTCAGGCAGGGCTTCACCTCTCCTCCCACTGCCCCTGCCCCACCCACCCAGGCAGCCCCTGCTTTGCTAAAGGGCCCCTAGTCACTGTCCCCTGAGGAGGCTGGTTTGGGGAGTGGGGTATGTGCCAGGCACAGGGCACCGCCGCTCTTTCCGATCGAGGGGACTGTGCCTTGTTGTGTGGAGGGGAAGGGGCCTGCAGTGAGAGCTGCCCCCAGTTCCCCAAGCCCAGCCACCCACTCTAATGGCAGCTCGGAGAGCCTGGCGGGGCCCAAGTGTGGACAGGCAGGAGCTCGGTACGTTTTCTTTGGCGGGGGGACCGGTCCCCAGGAGGACCATCCACCCGGTGACAGGAGCCAGACAGCGAGATGGCTGAGAACTCACTGTGGAGAAGAGGGGCTTCCTGGAGTGCTGGAGGGCCCACCAGGATTACCTGTAGCTGCTGCCCACCCTGCTGTGCTCCCTGCGCCCCGCAGGCGCCCGATTCACGAAGCTTTGAGCGGTCTGTGTCCCCACTGGCTGGGACTGCCGGCCCTCGTTTGCTGGTTGGCCCAAGGGAGGCGAGACGGTGGGAAGAGGTGACTGGGCCATTGGGATGCAGGGTCTGATATGCTTTCTGCAGGAGTGGCCTGAGGCCGCAGAGAGATTAGAAGGGGGTAGTGGGGCATAAGGAGATTGAAAATTAGGGAGACAGTCCAGGAGGATAGGGTGGAGGGCAGGAGGGAAAGAGGGAATGGCAGAGCAGGGGGGGCTGAGGTCCTCAGGGGTCCTGTGTAGGTCACAGGCCTTGTGGGCTCCCAAGTGAGGAGGAGGCCCGTTGGTGAGATATGGGAGCTTGGTTTGGCGAGGTGGGGAAGCAGGAGTGGGAGAGGGCAAGGGTTGGGTGGGGAGAGTAGGAAGATAGCTAGACTTTTTCCTCATCGCTGCCGATACACGGAGTGAGGGCTGGACCCAACTGCAGGGTCTGAAAACTGCCTGGGTCCTTGTGACCTCAGAGGCAGAGAATTCTAGGCAGAGGCCTGGAAGCCCCGCCCGAAGCACAGCTGTGTGCCCTGTAGAGATGAGCAAACAAAGCCTTTCTCTTTCAATACAGTTTACATTCAGTACTATTTTGTGTTCATTTTGGGTGGACAGCACAGTGGTTGGGCAGACATATGTTACAGAGCTTTCCAGTATACACAGGGCAACGTGTACAGTTGCTACAGTATTTTTTTTTGTATATTTTATTGATTATACTATTCCAGTTGTCCCATTTCTTTCTCCTCTTTATTCCTCTCTGCCCTGCAGCCCCCCTCCCACCAGCATCCCCTCCCACCTTAGTTAATGTCCATGGGTCGAACATATAAGTTCTTTGGCTTCTCCATTTCCTGTACTATTCTTAACCTCTCCCTGTCTATTTTGTACCTACCAATTATGTTTCTTACTCCCTGTGTGTTTTTCCCCATTCTCCCCCCTTCCCCTCCAGGCTGATAACCTTCCACGTGATCTCCATTTCTGTGATTCTGTTCCTGTTCTAGTTTGCTTACTTTGTTTTTGTTTTTTTAGGTTCAGTAGTTGATGGTTTTGAGTTTGTTCTCATTTTACTATTCATAGTTTTGATCTTCTTTTTCCTTAGATAAGTCCCTTTAATATTTCCTATAAAAAGGGCTCGGTGCTGATGAACTCCTTTGGTATTTTCTCATCTGGGAAACACTTTGCTCTTCGATTCTAAGTGACGTCTTTGGTGGGTAGAGCAATCTGGCTGTAGGTCCCTGCCTTTCATGGCTTTGACTGTATCTGGTCAGTCCCTTCCAGCCTGCAGAGTTTCTTTGGAGAAATCAGCTGACAGTCTTATGGAGACTCCCCTGTAGGTAACTTCTCTTCTCTGGCTGCTTTTAAGATTCTCTATCTTTAACCTTTGGCATTTTAATTATGATGTGTCTTGGAGTGGGCCTCTTTGCATCCATCTTGTTTGGGACTCTCTGTGCTTCCTGGGCTTGCATGTCTATTTCCTTCACCAAATTAGGGAAGCTTTCTTTCATAATTTTCTCAAATAGATTTCCGATTTCGTGCTCTTTCTCTTCTCTTTCTGGTAACCCTAGGATGCAAGTGTTGGAAAGCTTGATGTTGTCCCAGAGGCTGCTAAAACTAGCCTCATTTTTTTGGATTCTTTTTTCTTCCTGTTGTTCTGATTGGTTGTTTTTTGCTTCCCTATGTTCCAAATCATTGTTGATTCTTGGCTTCATGCACTCTACTATTGTTTCCCTGTAAGTTGTTCTTTCTTTCAATTAGTGTATCCTTCATTTCTGATTGGATCTTTTTTGTGCTGTTGAGGTCCTTGCTAAGTTCCTTGAACATCCTTATAAACAGTGTTTTGAACTCTGTATCAGATAGATTGCTTATCTTGATTTCATTTAGTTGTTTTTCTGGAGTTTTTATCTGTTCTTTCCTTTGGGCCATGTGTCTTTGTCTCCTCATTTTGTCGGCCTCACTGTGTTTTTTTCTGTGTATTAGGTAGAGCTGCTGTGACTCCTTGTCTTGGTATTGTGGCCTAATGTAGTAGGTGTCCTGTAGGGTCCAGTGGCATGGCCTCCCCTACCACCCAAACTGGGTACTCAAGATGTACCCTTCGTGTGGACTGAGTACACCTTCCTTTTGTAGTTGAAACTTAGTTGCTGTTGGCAGGTAAATGGGAGGGATTTACCCAGGCCAGTCAGTTGCCAGGACTGGCTGTGACCACTGACCACCAACATCTGCCCTCCATGGAGGATCAGCTGTGCAGGGGCAGGGTGGTGGTGCTCCAGTGTGGTCTCTAGCTGTCCACTGAATGTGCAGGCCCTGGGCTTTCCTGGGTGGTGCAGGCCAAGGTCAGCCCTCTCCTGTGTTTTGCCTGGGCACCACCCTGCCTGAGCTATAGAGCAATCTGAGATGGCTGCTACTTGTGCTGGGCTTGGAGATTCCCAGGTGAAGCCACGCTGTGAATCTAGGCTGGCTGCTGCTAGTGCCATGCCTGGGCCCACTTAGCAAGAGATACTATGGATACGGGGGCACTCACTGAGGTCAGTTGTCGCTTGTTTGAAAGGATTCAGGATTTGTGAAGCATGAGCTAAGGCCAGCCATTCATGTGGAAAAGCTTCTGTTAACAGCTGTAAGTTGGGTGGGATGGAGCCTCAGAGCATCTCCAGGGCAGGGCAAATGGCGTTAAACCTGTTGATGGGGTCTCAGACATGGCAGCCACCTGCTGGCTGTGTGGCTCTGACCGCCTTTCTGTCTGAGAGAAAGCCGTACCCTAGCTCTTGCTTTGATGCCAGCCAGTTCCTCCCTGTCTGCCACTGGTGCCTTTCAAGCTGCTACCCCCAGTGCTGGAGCTCAGAAGGGGTGTAGGTATCTACGTGCATGCATTGTTTAAGCGGATCTGCTTGGGACTCTAGAAGTTTCTTCCACCAATTCAATCCCTGGTGGTTTTTGCAGCCAGAAGCTGTGGGGACTTATCTTCCTGGCACTGGAACTCTGGGCTGGGGGGCCTGGTATGGGGCTGGGACTCCTCATTCCCAAGATACCCCTCTCAAATTTTCATCTAGCCCATGTGGTTGGGGGACTTCCCATTCTGTATCTGACCCCTCCTACCGGTCTGGATGGACGTGGTTTCTTTAATTCCATAGTTGTCAGACTCCATTCAACTCAATTTCTGCCAGTTCTGAGGGATGGCAGTTCTATAATTTAATTGTAATTTTGATGTGGTTGTGTGAGGTGAACCGTGTTTACCTATGCCGCCATCTTGAGTGGAAGTTCCTAGTAAACCATTTTCATCACTCCAAATAAAACATCGTACCCTTTGGGAAGTTGCTCCCCATGCCCCCATCGCCTGACCCCTTGAAATTTCCAGTCTGAATCCTGTCCCCTTCTCCCCTTTGTCTCCTGTCTTTTGTTCACTGCCTGTGTCCTCTGTTAGCCTGTATATATGGTGCTCCCTCTGGTCCCAATGTCAGGGCACTCACCTGAGTCTTCAAGAGCCTTATCCTTTCTCCCAACCCCACATCTCACTCTTCATCCTCATCCAAGTCTGTGAGAATAACACTCCCCACTTTACCTCCAATGGCTCCTCCCTCAACAGGTGGGACAGCCCCTCACTCATATTCCTCAACCCCTTCCTGAGTCTCCCCCAAAGCCGTCCTGCATGGCACCCCTGGAAGCCATATAATGTTTAAAACCCCCAAACTTTCTAGGCTTTACAATTTTTCCTCCTGACTTTGACCAGACTCCATCCCTCTGCAAGACCCCTCTATGCTCAACTCTCCTTGCCCACAATCCACCTCTTGCCAGGCCTCCAAGATTGTTATCCAAATACTTCAGGGGCCACAAGGAGCAAGAAAGGAATAAAATCAGAGGAGAGATTTATTTCTCATCTTCCAGGTTCTGGGTGTGGACCTTCTAAAAAATAAAAAGAATGTAGACTTTATAAAGACAAGAAAGAGAACAAAGAATGAGGACACTGATGTCTGCCCTGAGCTCTAGGTCATAGAGGGACCAAAACAGGGTCACCCAGTGCAGGCCTGAAGGTGACTGATGTAACCGGGACCTGACTGTTGAGTTTTAGGACAGGATATCTTTTATGAGATCTGCGATCTTGTTCTCTGAAGGTGCCGGGAAAATGGATATGGGTTGAGGACACTACTGATGTTTAGGCCGCTGGAGAGACGTGCACGCTCACGCTGGCGTGTTTCCTCAGGTTCTGGGAAGAGGCCACTTGAGGCAACCTGGGCCCCAGAAAGACGTGGGTGGTCAGGTCATCTGCCACTGTGGATGCTGTGGGCAGAAAAATTGGAAATGTTTATTTGAAGGATTGTAGCCAGATAAGGAAAGAAATGGAAAGATATGAAAATATGGTACGGTTTAACTCTGTGAGCCCGATGACAGGATCAACTAATTACAGGTAGATGATGTCCAAGTGATACATACACGGGACAAGTTTCAAGAGGCAAGAAAGACTTAATGCAGGGCCTCGCAGTGGAGCGGTGAGACTGAACTCAACACCCTTGAATCAAAAGGCTGGGGCGATTTGAAGAGCAGCGGAGGAAATCATAGGCATCTTTGCTTGCCGGTGGGCTTTACGTGAAAGAAAAGTAAAACTGCGTATAAAGTCCTGACAGGGCGTTGTTTCACATGCTGGTTGCAAAGGATCCCACTCAAGTAGGCTCATGCCCGTCCTGAGAAGATGGGACACAGAACACTAAAAAAATTAAATTTCTAAGATAGTCAGGTTTTTGAGATAGATGTTCTCTGGGTTATAACATTACAGGGAGCTTTTAAGGAGGCTCACGTATATTTTTAAAAAGCAGACCAAGAATCTGCAAAAGGGAAAAAGGATTCGTGGACACGAGTCAAGGACAACAGGGTGGCGACTGCGGTGGCGGGTAGAAGGGGACTAAATGGCAATGGAAAAAAATACAATAAAACTTTGGTTTGCTAAAAATAGATTGAAAATTAGAGTAAAACTGCTTTTACGCCTATTTTTAACATATAAAAAGAAAAGCATAAAAAAGAATCTGCCATTACAAATTGCAATTACATTTCTAAAGAAAATGTTCCAAACAATGGAAACTAGAGGCTTATATGGAAGAAAACACCTGTTTAATGGTTAGCGACTGTGAGGAAATAGTAAGGCTTCCGGGTCCTAGCGAAGCCGGCCTCCTGCACCGGACGGAGCCACAGCTACATCTCTTTCAGCCAAGACCCAGTTTGTATCTCCACCAGTTTCTGCAATTTACGAAGAGGCGCAAATTCCCAGCCATTCAGCAAACAGGTGCAGAATAGCTGACAGTCCTTGTGCAGAGCCAGGATCTGAGCTCCCAGGAGGCTGTGCTTCTGGAGTTTTCCATGAAGACATTACATTTCTTTTTACAGTCACCGTCTTTTAGATCACATATCATATCCAAGGCAGAAGGGTATGCTTGAACCTACGGCGTGGCTGGGATCGCTCTATTTGGCCTAATTAATTACCTCAGTGCAGAGGGGCCAACAGTCACCGCGCAGTTTGCTCTGAGGCAGGTTCTTCTGTGAGACCTAAGGTGGGAGCTTTAACAGCCTCTTGAGGTTAGGAAGCCTCACCTTCGCATCTCACCTGCAGTCCCTCTAGCTTTGGGCGACGTCCTCTTCTCTAAGACACACTGAAAGACCCATCAGATCTAACTCAGCTCCAGAAAGGGTGAGGTCATTTCTAATTCTGTGGGCGTCAGTCTGAACTAGGATATCTCAGCCAAACCTTGGTAGTGGCATTACCAAAATTTCCAACTGTATCTGATTAACAAAAAAGACAGATTCATACCGAACTTCTGCAAATAAGTCTGTTGTTAAGAGAACAAGAATACTCAAATAGGCTTTAGAACTGTTACGGGAGAAATTAAGCAAGGAGACAAAGATCAGTGTTGCTACCCACATGGGTGTCCTCCGGGCTGTTCCCGTCTTCCCCAATAGTGTTGAGATGCCCCCAAACATCTGATTCCTGTGAGCTCATCACGTGCTCCCACCAGTCATCATGTGACAACTGTCCATGCTCTGAATGGTTTGGTGTCACGTCCACTGTGGAAATAGTGCAACTGAGACCAACTGGAGGTGGGACCCGGTATGGAAGATGACCTTAAGTCAACAATAATGACAACGTCAGCTCATGTTTTTGAGAATCTGTTGACCCAATGTAATTCTTCTAGGGACTTTCCACTATAATGACACATCTACTGAAAAGGTTCAAAACATTTATTCAGAGTTTAATGTCATAGAGGAAAGGAGAAGGATCACTTGTATTTCACGTCCAGCTCCATGGGCGCACTTTCCACGGAGCTGTGGGGTGGGAGACCTCACACTGGTAATTCCCAGCATCTTCCCTCTTGACGGGGCCTATGGTGAGGCTTCTGTGCTCCTGGGACATCTTCATTCTCTCCCTGAGCCACAGACTCATGCCATTGAACCACCACTGGGTGGAGACTGCATTTGCGTGGCAGGTCAGGTGTCCTTACGCTCTGTGACAGTGGTGTTTGCTGACCAGGAGGGCGGGCACTCTCACAGGCTCTGTGGAGAAACAGGGGATGTGACAGACTGAGAAAGGGCTTGAGACAATGAGCCATCCATCTTAGTCAGGGATCTCAGCCACTCAGAGCCCACAGTGTGTTACATAAATGTCACCAGAGGATAATCCTGACGTCTGCAGAAAAACCATTGTTTTTGTTCAGGTGACAATGCGTGAGGAGAGGGCTGCGTCTCCAGGTCACCCCAGGGTTATACCTGACTTGTTCTGATGGACATCGCGTAGTGTCAGCATAGGAAACCCCTTCTCAGCTTATGTGTTTCATAGCCTCATCATTAGAGAACGTTCTCTGTCATGAGTCTTCATTGTACTTTTCCTAGAGCTTTCCCTGACTTCAAAAAAACACCGACCCCATGCTTCATGAAAACTTTTGTGTGTGTTGGAAAACGCAGATTTAGCACCTCTGTCCATCTCTGAGGCCAAGAAAACTTTATAGTAAGTGGAAAGGCATTTACTTCTTATTAAATAACTTATTAGGCTGTAAGGATGGCCCAGCCAAAATCCCATCACTTTCTACCCAGAGAAGTTCCACTTAAAAGATTTCTCATTGTAAACAGGACGTCACTTCCTAGTCTGTGGATGGTATATCACCACAAAGAAAATCTCTACAGAAAAGTGGTGATGGTTTTTTTTTTTAAAACAGGAACAATAAAAACAGAAGAAAACTCCTTGATGTTGTAAAGGCCACACAGGAAAGCTACAGCTAACACAATACTCCATGGAGAAACACCCAAAATATTAGTAAAGTTGTGAACATGCTAAAATCGCAGCTTTCCGCACTTATGCACCATAGTACCGGAAGTTTGACCAAAACAACTAGGCAAGAAGATGAATAAGAGGTCTCCAAATTGAAAGAAAGAAAACTATTTTTCTCTTTGAAGAGAAAACATAATCTTATATGTAGAAAACCCTAAACATTCCATCTTCTATGAAAAGCAAAACTGTTAGGACGAATAAATAAGGTGAAGTTGATAAAGGAGAAAAGATAAATACTCAACAGCATTTCCATTTCTTTGCAACAACAACGAACAATCCCCACCCCAAGAGAATGAAGAAAACAATTTTATTTACAATAACATCAGAGAAAATAGAACACTTAGGAATAAACTAAACCAAGGAGGTGAAAGATGTGTTCACTGAAAACTACCAAACATTTCTAAAAGAAAGTAAAAAAGAAACAAATCAATAAAGAGACATCCATGTTCATGGATTGGAATACCCCAACTATCTATATATTTGATACAATTCCTATTAAAATCCCAATGATCCGTGTGCAGAAATATAAAAATCTATTCAAGAACTTATACAGAATTTCACTGAGCTCCCAAATGGTTGCAATAATCTTACAAAAATTTACTGGAATTGGAGTCCTTACACATCTTAATTTCAAAGTTCACTGCAGAGCTAAAGTGACCAAAACAGCGGGACACTGGCATAAAAACTTCTATTCATCAAAAGACACAGTCATATTCTTTTGACAAAGGAGCCAAGATAGTTCAATAGAGAAAGGGCATCCATTTTTACAAATGGCGTTAAACAGCAATGTCCACATGGGAGAAATGAAATGTACCATTGCCTTATACTGACACAAACATTAAGTCAAAATGGTTCAACATGTTTTAAAAATTTTTTTTGATTTTCTTTTTATTTTTTAATTAAAAAAAAGATTTTATTCATTTTATTTTTAGACAGAAGGGAAGGGAGGGAGAAAGAGAGGGAGAGAAACATCAATGTGTGGCTGCCTCTCCTGTGCCCCCTACTGGGGACCTGGCCCGCAACCTAGACATGTGCCCTGACTGGGGCATCGAACCGGCGACCATTTGGTTTGCAGGCTGATGCTCAGTCCACTGAGCCACACCAGCCAGGGCTGAAAATGGATCAAATTTTAAAAGTAAGACCTAAAACTGTAAAACTCTTAGGAGAAAATATAGAAAGAAGAACTGTGACATTGAATTGGCAATGATTTCTTGAATATGACACTAAGAACACAGGTGAATAAAGAAAAATCAGACAAATTGGATTTTGTCATAATAAAAAAACTTTAGTTAATCGAAGGACAAAATCAACAGAATGAAAAGTGAATGCAAGAAAAGACTTTGAAAACATATATGAGATGAGGCGTTAACATCCAGACTATATGAAGAACCCCTACAACTCACCAACAACACAAACAAATAACTAGATTAAAAAATGGGCAAAGCACTTGAACAGACATTTCTGCCGAGAAGATATACAGAGGACCAACAGGCACGTGAAAAGATGTTCAACATCAGGAAAACGCAAATCCAAACTCTCAGGGTCGGAGCTGTTTCTTGTGATGTTGGGTGTGAGTGTCTCCACTGTGCAGGTAACAGAGAGAACACTGCCCTGGGTGGCACCTTTGGTTCCTCCAAAGGCATCTTCTGTCAGAGTTGGCACCTCTCACCTCTCAACCAACTTAACCCCTTAAAAGAAAAGGCAGGTCTGTGTATCACAGGACAGGTCTGTGTATCACAGGACAAATGCACAGGGATCTGAGCATTCAGAGAGTGTGCAGCCTCGCTCTATATCTGGGATAAAGTAATGACTTTCTCAGGTGTAAAGAGATTAGCAGGATTTTGTTGTTAAAAAAACAGAGGATCTGGAGTCAGAGACCCCCAACCCCCACCCCTGCAACTCTGGTTCTTCACTCACCAGCTGCCTGCCAGTCCCCTACGAGGGACATTCCATCCACTGGCACAGACCTCCGTTGCTCAGCTGAGGTGTGTTTCTACGAGGCACCATTTCCCAGGAAATTCTAGAGACTGGGGTCTGAGCAGAAATAACCTAGAAAGACTAGGAGCAGATGGGTAGTCAGTTGACGACTCAGGCCCCTGGGCCAAGAGGAGGGTCGTCTTCCCAGGCAAGAGTGATTGACATGAGCCAATGAGCCAATAAGTGATCGAGTCCAAGGAACGATCTGGAAAAGAGTGAGGGGGACAGGCAGGAGCTGACTGTGGCGGAATAACAACGGGTTCTGCCCTTGGTCAGTTTATTTCTTCTCCCCCTGCTGAGGGCAGGTGCGGCCTTGTGCAAATGCAGAAGGGGCGGCAGGTGGCGGGGGTTGGGGGGGAGCATGGACTTGCTAAAGCTCTGGCCCTCGTGGGCCATTCCTGTTTGGTGGTTATGAGACTGAAAACTTGGAAAGAACGGAAAATCCTTGCATAGGTAAAAATTATTAATTAATACCCCAGGAAGGAATATTTCTCTAGAGAACAACAAAGGGTCTGAGACATGGGGCTCAACCCCTCTGGGGACAGGGAGCCCGTTTCCTGTTGTAATGGGGTACGTAAGACCAGAGGTCTCTGGAAAGCAAGGGACCCAAATTTGGACCTGGGACCCCCAAATCAAGCACAGAGGCTGCTACCCCACTTTCGATGAAGGGTGCCAAGGTTGCAGATGACAGCAACCTGCTTCTGCAAAGTGGGGGGGGGGGCTGCCTAAAAAGGGGGAATTACCCAAGGCGGGATGCAAGTCTACACAATGCAGTTAACAGGAGGAGAGGCAAAGAGCTGCTGGGATTGAAACCGGAGCTGGGGTTTAAGAGCCCACAGCCTGGGGGCGACCAGCCCATGACACAGGCTACACAGGGTTTGCCTGAGTTGTGGTCCTTAGACACCCTGCCCAGGGTGACTGGAGGCTTCTGCCCATGCCCAGAAAAAGGGACAAAGGCAAATATGGCCATTGGTTAACAAGCTGGACACTCCCACTGGCTTCCAGAGCACCTGGGATTCTGGGAGAGAGGACTTTCTAGAACAGGAGGCAGGGGGAAGCTGGCTGTCCTCGGTTCTCAGGCTTTTGGTTCTAGGCGTGGTCTCTTGGCTCTCGGCTCACGGAGTGCTGGCTTGGGACTTTGCGTTGCAAGTGCACGTGGACACTCTGGGCCTCTGACCCTTTCTCCCTGCGTGGGCTGGAGCGCTTGTGAGACCGGGCAGATCCCAGGCCCGCCAGGGGCTTAAGCCCCGCATGGTCGGGAGCCTGCTCCTGGAGGCAACGTCCTACGTTTGGACCCGTGCCTCGCTGGGCTCCAGCCTCTGGAGCACTATGACCCAGTGCAGCACGGCACGTGGGCCGTGCACTGCTGCATGGAGACGGGGAGCGGCGCACCCCAGATCCTGAGAGAGCGCTGCTGCGAGGAGAGGGAGACTCTGAAACCCACAGGCACACAACCCAGGGAGGGTGCAGATCGGTGTGTGTGGCCAGTGTCAACTCCGGAAGGACGGATGAGGAAATGGGGAACTACTGGGTGTGGTTTTGGCTTGTAATCTTTTGGGGAACAAGGAAAGTTCTTTGTCTCCTGGGAGAGAAGGGTTCAGAGCAGGAGTGCTCTCAGTCCCCTCCCCCACCCCCCAAATTGGAACCCTATTGTTAAAAACCTGTTTCCTTCAACACAAATCTTGGTGTCATGTGGATACAGGGTGACAAGCAGCCACACCCATGCTGAACGACTACAGTGTGACCAGAATTCCAAGGTCTCTGCATCCAGGTTACAGTCTCTGAAGAAATTTCGGATCATTCATTCAATCATTTACCGTTTCCTACTAATTCATCAAAAGCAACTGAGCCTTTGTTACACATTGGTCCCGGAGCTGGTCGCAGGTGTAGAGTGAGGAGTGAGAAGGCAAAGTCCTTTCCTTCATGTCCAGTGGGAGTGACGCCCACACATCAGGAAACAAAGAAGTGCTTTCAAGCCCAGCACAGGGAGGTGAGGACTGGCCACCTGAGGGGGAGGCCTGGGCGTTTCCAGCACTGACTCTGATGTCACTGCAGGTAATTCAGCTCTGGAGGAAAAACAAATAAATTCTCTATTTCCTTTCACACTCTAGACCAGAATCTCTCCCCCCGAGCTGAGAACACCTAAGAAAAAAGGATCCGAACCGATGGTTGGCCCAGGGATCCAGAGACACCTTTTAAGGCCCCGGAGAAAAGGGTCTCAGTAGGACCCACAGTTCGTGGCTGTGAAGGGACAGGTGTCCTGCATGTCCTGGGAGGAGAGGCCTGTGGCGGGAGGTCAGGTGGTTGTTGGCTCCTTTTCTTGGGGGGACAATTTCAGGGAGACCCTCTTTCTCTGTGTCTGTTGGTTCGCCTGTCCTGGGCCCCCCGACTGTTAGGAGCCTCTGCCCTCTGCCTCGGAGACTTACCTGTGCTGAACCCACCTTGCCCATGGGTAGTGCCAGGCAGGGGTGGGGAGCAGCACGGAGACCCCTGAGAGAGCGGGGCCTCCCAGGCCCTGTCAAAGTCAGAAACGTCCACACCTGTGGAGAATTTTTATGAGTTTATTGGAGACAAACTGACAACATGGCTGGGAGCAGGATCTCAAATTCTGCAAAGATCGGCAGTGTTGCCGCTCATTTTGTACGTTATAATCAAAGGAGAAGGTGGAAGACGGTCCGTGAAACCCATTACGAGGTGAGAGAAAGTAGAGCGGGAAAATCTCTAGAACTGGATAAAAGACAAAATGGAGAAATACATACTTTTTTTTTCTTTTTTTTTACATTGGTGGGTGTAGGATAATTAACATTCACAGCACATAGAGAGAGCGTGTAGGGGACCGGATCACATGGGGGGCTCTGTGGTCTCGTATTCTGGCCGCAGGGGCTGTGCTTTCACGGGGTCTAGCGGAGAAAATCACTCTGATGTCCCGTAGGCTTGTTATTCAGGATTCATAAGGACAGGGGACAGGGCTCACTGAAGGTAAAGACTGACCTTTGCTAAAAGCACTGCTGGCCTGGGACGTGACTACCTGCCGCCACCTGCCCGGTTAGGAATTTATGATCAGACCCTCCGGTGAGGTGCTTTTGGTCGCTGAGCTTGTCAGGTCTGCTGCACGGCCCCTTTTTTGTTCGCAGTCCCTGGAAGGAGCAGACGAAACAGCGCAGGTACGAGGAAGGGGCCCGGAAGGGCCTGTCTGAGCAGGGGATGGAAATCAGGTTCCTTCTCCACTTCCTTAGCCAAAGCCAGGTTCATGTGTAAATTTTCTGGAGGGGTGTGTGTCTGTGTCTGTGTCTGTCTGTCTTAATGTCGCCCCCTGTAGGCAAAGAGGAGACCTGCAGCCCAAGTCAGGGGCTGCACCAGGGAAGCTGACCAGGTTCCAGAGGGTAGGAACTGTTGCTGAGCCCAGGACAGAGGTGGGCTCTGACCTCCAGGCTGAGAGTCTGGTCCATCAAGACCCTGTCACTGTGGGTCCCAGGCCTCCCGACTCCATTCTAGGGCTGGGTGAGACTCGCGAGAGGGCAGACATGGTACAGAGTTTTACAGGTCTAGTGTCAGGAGAACCGTCTTTCCCAGCACACACGCTGTTTCAGAAGGAGCTCTCTGTCAGAGGGAGGGCCTGGTGAGGGTTCTCCTGAGGCTTCTGGGAGGGGGTGTTGGCCTGGAAAGATGATCCCCAGAGTGCCCTGTGTGTCCCCCATCACAGCATTGGTGCTTTGCATCCAGGTCATCTGTGTCCCTGTCTGTCATCTGCTCTGGGACTCCCCACAGGCCCAGGAATTGGAGCAGTTCCACGTGGAGACTCATAAGCGGACCCTGTGGGTTCCTCTGTCAGTGGAGGGGAGGCCCCCGTGGGACACTCAGCTCACCTGAGAGGAAAGCAATCACAGATTCTAGGTTCTCTTGTCCCCTCCTACACAGGAAGCTCCCCTTGTTCCCCAGGACATGACTGGCTGGTGAGATATCTTTAGGGACCACAGACAGGTGTCCCACAGATGAGGGACCTTGGGGATGGGGAGTCATCTCCTGTTTCCTTTGACGTCAGGGTGGGCTCCCTCCTCTCCTGGTAGTAACTCCACCTGGGCTGGAAGATCCAGGGTTTGTGTCAGGTCAGGTCTCAGCGAGAAGAGGAAGGACACGGGCTGCTGCCACGGCCCCGGGGAGACGAGACGTCCCTCACGAGGTGGGGTTAGGAGGGCTGTGAATTTCTAGGACTAGAGGGGGTTCTGCCCAAATGGTCATGGCAGTCACTGTTAGAAGGTCTCTGTCCTTCCTCTTGAGTGGACGAGGGGTAAAGACCCGACCCTGGGACATCTCCAGGCACTTGGTGGCCTCGTGTCATGTGGACACCAATTCCTTCATGTTTATAAAGAATGTGCTCTGACCACAAGGGTCACACAGGGTGAGAGACTTCCATCGTGTGCTTTCTCTTGTCCATCGAATGAGCGTTTTCTGAGTATCTGTGGTGTCTCAGGCTCTTGGCTGGGCCCTGGGATCTCCCCAGAGAACAGGACATATGGGGACCCTGTGCTCATGGAGTTTACCTTGTCACAGAGACAGGCTCTCAATAAATCACAGCACTTAGGAGTTTACTATAATCCAGAGAAGGACTGAGAAGAAAGAGGTCTGGTGCGTCCAGGGCATGTCCTTGAGTCCGAGCTGGTGTGGGGATCACAGAGAGCACTTCTGACACAGTGACGTCTTGGCTGAGACTTGAAGGGGAGAGTGGCCTTTCACTCCTTGAAGGAGAGAGATTGGTGGGACAGAGCTGCCTGCAGAGGGCCGGTCTCTGGTGGGCAGGCCCCTGGCTGGATGGAGGAGCTGACGGGGTCCAGTGCAGGCAGCTTGGAGAGCGAAGGGGACTGTGGACGGAGAGGTGCTGGTGAGGTTGGGCCCTGCTGGGCTGTGGGTGTCGCTGGGGCGGGGTCAGCTGCCCGCTGGGGAGGCTACAGCCTGTGGTGTAGCTGTGCCTCCCTCTGGTTGGACAAGCAGAAAATGTGCAAAAAAAGACATATTACAGTGAAGGGTTTATTTCAGTTCTGTATTTTCCATTCAACTTACACTTTAAGCAATACTTTATATGTGTCTATATAATTTTCAACATATTAATTGAGTTATAGTTGATATACAATAAGCTTAACCTATTGAAGGTGTACAAGTTTTTAAATTTGGCCGGACGCATGCGCCAGAGAAGTCGGTACAACGAAGATAATGAGCGTGTCCTTTACTCTGAAGCCTCTTCCAGCCCTTTTATAGCGTCTTCATTCTACCCTCCTCCCACCCCCTCGCCCGACGTCAGGAATACGCTCATCTGCTTTCTGTCATTATAGATTCGCTTGCACTTTCTAGGATTTTCAAAATTTTAATCATACACTATGTAACTCTGGGCAGAGGTTGGTTTCTGGCCTCAACACCATTATTTTGAAATAGTTCTTTAAAAAAAAAATCCTTTAGTTCTAGTCCATTGTAGGGATGCACCCAGTTTGTTTATCCGTTCATCCCTTTGAAGATATTTGTGTTGTTTCCAATTTCAGGCTCTTACAAGTAAACCTGCCATGACCATTTGGGCAGAAACATCTTTAACCCAAAGAATTAGGTGCTTGTAAAACCACTGAACAGCTAGAGAAATGGAAGGCAGGGAGTTGTCACTGGAAGTCTCGTCTCAAGATTGCACGGCCACAGCCCCACCCAGAGGTAAAGAAACACCTGCTTCTTCACATGAAGCGGCGTCTGCCACAGCCCGCCCGGCCATCAACACAGTGGCAGAAGCAGTGGCCCCATCTCCCTTCTGGCTTCGAAATTACATGCAAGTGCATCTCAGAGACCGAATTTAATTCACACCTGGATTCTTACTCACTAGGAGTAAAAAAAGCAAAAGGTAGTATTTAACCTTTCAATTCCTCTGATACAGGAGGAAACAGAAGAAAACAGAGCAGAGATGCCAAATGCCCACAGATGACACATGGCAGGTCTGAGTCCACTTGCGGGCTGCGTGCCTCTGGGTGAGTGACCCCAACTTCAAGAAGCCTCAGTTTTCTCATGTGATATCATAGAAAGATATCTGGTGTTCTTTTCTTGTTCTTAAAACTTTTGGAATTTTCAGAGTGACAACACTGGTAAGAGTGTCTTTTTTTCTAATGAGGTAACGCTTGGCAGGCCTCCTGATAGTTGCAGGGTGAGGGCGGGTCACAAAAAAGACCAAGTCTTGATTAGAAGCTTGGAATTTTCAGCCAAGATTCCCAACCTTTTGGGAGGGGGGAGGAGCTAGAGATAATTACCAATGGCCAATCATTTAATCAATCATGCCAAGCAATGACAACTCCCATCATAAACGCTTCAACCCGGGGCTCAGAGAGCACCCGGCTCAGTAAACACGCGGGAGTTCTGGCAGGGTGGGCGCTCGTGGAAGGTATGGAAGCCCCCCAACCCCATACCTTGCCCTAGAAGTCTTGCTGAGTTGTATCCTTATGCTAAACAAGTAATGGTAAGTAAAGCTCTTTCCTGAGTTCTGCGAGTCATTCTAGATCATTATCAAACCTGAGGGCGGGTCACGGGAAGCCCCAAATTTGTAGCCAACTGAGCAGAAGTAGCCCGGGCATCCCATTTGTTTCCAGTCCTGCAAGCTCAACTCACGGTAAGTGTCCTATACAGGTGCACCATTTTTTATCTTTTAGACCATATTTACGGTACCTTTTCTATGTTCAGATACCCAGAGACTCACCATTGTGTTACAACCGTCCACAGTGATGTGCCGTGCAGGTTTCTAGCCCATGAGGAATAGTCTATGCCCTACAGCCTCGGTGTGTAGCAGGCAGGACCATTGCGGTTTGTGTACGAGCACCCTGATGTTCAAGCAATGATGAAGTTGCTTGAAGACACACTTCTCAGAATGCATCTCTGTTGTTAAGTGAGGCAGGACTGTAGTTTGAAATTTGAATGTGGGGTGCCTCCAGCTTTGTGCTTCCTTGAGATTGATTTGGCCATTTGTGGTCTGGTGTGGTTCTGCACAAATTTGAGAATTCTTTCAATTTCTGTGAAAAACGCCATTAGAATTTTAAAAACATAGTCTGATTGTTTATTCTTGCTCTCGGTGTCAAATCAATAAATCATTGCTAAGACTAATATCGAGCAGCTTACTGCCTATGTTTTTTTAGGAGTTTTATGGTTGTAGGTCTTATCCTCAGGTCTTTAATCCCTTTTGGAGTTGATTTTTGTGTGTGGTGTAAGATAGCAGTCCAGTTTCATTCTTTTGCATGTGGTTGTCCAGTTTTTCCAATGCCACTTACTAAAGAAACTCTTTTACCCCGTTGTATATTTTCGGTTCCTTTATCATAAATTAATCCACCTTACATTCTGGGCTTTCTAGTCTGTTTCATTCATGACAATACCATGCTGTTTTGATTACTATAGCTTTGTAATATATTTTGAAATCAGTGTGATGCATCCAACTTTGTTCTTCTTGCTCAATATTGCTTTGGCTATTCTGGGTATTTTGTGGTTTCTTACAATTTTTTTTCTATTTCTGTAGCAAAAGGCATTAACATTTTGATAAGGATTACATTGGTCTATAGATCACTCTAGGTAGTATGAATATTTTAACAATATTAATCCTTCCAATCCATGGACATGAGGTATCTTTTTATTTATTTGTGTGTTCATCAATTTCTTTCACTAATGTTTTATAGTTTTCTGTGTACAAATCTTTCCCCTCCTTGGTTAAATTTACATAACATACATCTCAAAGGGGGAGAGAAAGAATTTACAAAAACACATTTTATAAAGAGACTGCTCTGAAAGAAAGGGGGCTCTCTTTCTCTTTCTGCATCAGGGAAAGTTAATTTATTTTTCTTTTTTGATTCGTATTTTCCCTACAGCTGTTACTCCAGAGAAGAAGTGGTGTGTTGTATCAGATGCTGCGAAAGTGGCCTGAGGGGCACCTGGGAGGTTTAGTAATACAAGCAGACCAAGGAAGTAATTAAAAGAAAATCCTCACCTGAGAATATGCTTACTGATTTTAAAGAAAGAGAAAGGGAGAGATAGATAGATAGATAGATAGAGAGATAGAGAGAGAGAGAGAGAGAGAGACACATCAGTCGGTTGCCTCTTGTACACACCTCGACCGGGGATCGAACCCATAACCTAGGTATGTGCCCCAACTGGAAATCTAACCGGCAGCCTTCTGTTGTATAGGATGACGCTCCAACCCGCTGAGCCACCAGGCCAGGGCAGGAAGTAATTCTTTTCAGTAAGGCTCTAGAAGGCGTGTAAAACATGAGGGTAGAGAGCCGATGCCAAGGGAGGTTGAAGGCTGGTGGGAAGACACAGGCCGTCTCACTTGCAGTCACCCTGAGAAACGCAGTCTGTCGGGGTGAAGAGCCACTTGGTGAAAGACTATTTTGTGTTCTCTAAAGTTCAAGTCTGCAGTGCAAATCACAGAGTCAGGGTTTAGGGTCTAAGGCAGGGTTCACCTTGGTCAATGTCAGGAACTGATGTGATGAAGATGTTTTTGGTCACAATGTGGGGTTGGTACGGGTCAGAGTGAAGAATCAGTCTGATTAGGGGGTCAGGTTAGGGGTCAATGTCTGGAGGAAAGCCGCCGATCTTCAGAAACTATAAACCTGGACTTCTCTGGGTCTCTTTCTACTTCCTTGATCTTCTCCGTTCTGTCGCTATTTTTCTTTTGCGCCTGTTTTTCATTTCTCTCTCCCTCTTCCTCTTTTCTCTTCTCTCTTTTTAACTCCTTTCTTCCCCCGCCTTACTTTTGCCATTCTAGAATTCTAGTAGAATTTAAACAGCTTTCACATGGGTTCCTTGTTGACTGCAATTGACTTTAGACCAACATAAATAATTTAGAAATTAAATTTAGCATAAGCCTGTTCAGTCTCCTCAACTATAAAAACAAAATCTAAATGCCAATGCTGTTTTTTATTCTGGTGTCGCTCACAGGAGATTTTTGTCTCTGCAGTGGGTCAGTCGCTCGCAATAGATTTTTAAAATCTTATAACCTTGTTTTACAGTACCACTGGGCAAAACCCTTACTTCCTGTAAGAGGGAATCAGCCTTGACTAAGCCTCACACTGGCTGTGAGAAAATAAAATCATGCGTTGATAACTGTGACTATATTTTAATATCAGTAGTAGGGCCAGCAAATGATAGGTCATGTAGAAATAAATTATAAAAGCACAAACCATTGAAACCACACACACAAAAATTACCCTGAGTCTTCTCCTACTAAAGTCTTCAAGGTGGACATTTAAAATATTCTTTTAAATAACTCTTGGGCGATGAGGTTTAGAAATTAAGGACAGTAAGTGCACCTGTGTTTCAAACTCAGCACATTTTTTCTGTGGAACATCTTACAAACTCCAAGAGGAGACGCACAGTGCGGGACTCCAGGTTTTGGAGTCTGGAGGGGCAAAATCCATGCCTCCGTCAGCACAGAGACACTCAACGTCGAAAAGGGACTTCTGGCTTGCTACTGGGCCCCGGTGGAGTCTGGGCGCCTGGCGTACTAGACTAAAAGTTTCTCCTCCCAGAGTTTGTATGTTGACACTGTAATTCCAGTGTGAAGGTGTTTGGAGCTTGGGCCTTTGGGAAGAAATTAGGTCAGGAAGGTGGATTTCCCGTGAATGGGATTAGTGTTTGTATTAGGTTCTCTAGAGAAACTGAACCAATAGGAGAAAGAGAGAGAGAAAGAGAGAGAGTTATCGAAAGAGATTTATTATGAGCAATTGGCTCATACGATTGTGGAGGCTAAGAAGTCCCATGGTTTGTTTCTGCAGGCTGGAGCCCAGGAAAGCAGGTGGGGTCGTCGCAGTCCAAACCTCGGGCCCGAAGCCAGGGGGCCCAATGATGTAAGGGGCAGTCCAAGCGTGAAGCCTGGAGAACAGGAGGGCCGGTGCCAAAGGGCAGGTGGGTCCCCGCTCAAGCAGACAGCAAGTTCCTTCTTCTACCTGTTGGTCTATCCAGGCCCTAAAGCAATGGCAAGAAGCCCGCTTGCATGGTGAGGGCCATCATTCCACCCATTCAAATGCTATTCTCTTCTGGAAACACCCTCACAGGAATAGCCAGAAACAGTGTTCTACCGGCTCTCTGGGCACCCCTCGGCCCAGCCTCGTTGAACCTAAGATGAACCATCACAGTGCCCTAAAACGAAGATGCCAGAGCCAGTGTGAGCTCTCTTTGAGCCACGGGAAGATACAATGAGAAGTAAGTCTGCAGCCCAGAGTCCGGCCGTCATCAGAACCCGATCACGCAAGCACCCTGACCTTGAGCTTCCAACCTCAAAAGCGGTGAGAAATGAATTTGTGTTGTGGATGAGCCACAGTGGTTTGTTGGAGAAGCCCACACTGACAAAGACACCTGGCAGTGAACACAAAGGCATTATGACCTGAAGGGGGCATCATATATTGCCTGAGCCCCCAGCACGTGACCTTGGCCACGTAGAGCAGCAGCCGTCGTCCATGGAAACAGGTGGGTATGGGATCCGGCTCAAGCAGGATTGCCGGGCATAGGAGAGCACCCCAGTGAGTGGCTCAGACACCCATGGCATGTGCTCCTCCCACCCCTCCCTCCACCCCCACACAAGTGCTCACGGGGATTTTCGTGGTCTCTTCGCAGAGGAGGGAAAGCACAGACCGGGTGTACGGACGGACTGCGCAGGGGCTGACGCCGACGGAAATCATTAGGCGCTGTGTTAGCACTCCACTCGTGTGTTTCTGAAACAGTGACGTAGAGAAATCTTTTTTAAAGTTTTAATTTATTTTATTTTTAGACAGAGGGGAAGGGAGGGAGCAAGAGAGGGAGCGAAACATCAATATGTGGTTGCCTCTTGCGCGCCCCCAACTGGGGGTCTGGCCTGCAACCCAGGCATGTGCCCTGACTGGGAATCAAACTGGTGACCCTTTGGTTTGCAGGCCAGCGTTCAATCCACTGAGCCACACCAGCCGGGGCTCATTATCTTCTTGTAGCTACTTCCTGATGGACGTGGCTGCCGTCCTACCTACCCTTGGGTCTAGGGGTCCCTAAAAGAGCTGAGGGTGTGGAGCAGAGGGTGGCTTTCCTGCGTGGGTAAGGGCCTTGCAGAGCCCGGGTCAGCTGGCTGTTCCCAGGGAGCGGCAGGCTCGAAGTCCGAAGGCTGGCACTACTGGATGGCCAGCTTCCTTGCCGTATTCTGGCGGCAGCAGATTTGGTAAGAGGGCTAGAAGGCGCAATTAGAACCGTAACCACTAAATGACAAAGGCAGGGACCAATTCTTCCACGTCCCACATTAGGAAGAGTGACTTATTGGGAGGAAGGTGGGCAAGGCATGTCACACCTGTCCAAAGCCCTTTTGCCCACTTTACTTAGCCTGGACTGAGGGGAATATTTTAGGATTTCCTCCCTCTCACATTTCTGGGTCCCTTCTGTCCAAGCCCTTAGGGCAGAAAAGGGAAAATCAGTTTTAAAGTGAAACCCGCAGACCGCCCCAAAACTTCACCAACCCAACCACTTAGTTCAGCCAAAGACGCTGGATCTCGGGGGCGACGATGAAGATGGGCCCCTTAAGTGAGGCCTGCATTGCAACCAGTCACTCAGGTAATGAGGTCACAGGCTTATGTCCTACTAACACAGAAGGAAGAACCCGTAGGTTAATTCCCACAACCACCCCCCAAAGAGTCTCTGAGTTTGGGAGACTGCCTTTTGGGAAGACAGCCAGTTGCAAGGCCTTTGTTGAAATGACGATTAACAGTGGCAATTCGACAGATCCTTCGTGCCTGTAACTTGCACATCTTCGGTGTTGCAAACCTAGTTTCGACTTCCGGATGAAAACAAACTTCGGAGACAGTCAGCTGCGCTGGTCCGATGCCCGCCCCTGAGCATTGCAATTGTCCTTGAACCACAATTTTTCTCCGTAAGACCACCCTCGTTGTCATTAAAGGGACTGCACTGAGTCCACTTTTAATTTTGCCTGTTTGTTTGCATAAACATGCCAAGAGCAGCCTGGATCATCCATGATTTTTAAGTCCGCTTACACAAGGGACCCTCAGATGGATTCTTTAGTCCGCCCTTCGGGGCACAGAAACTGAGCTGCACACCTGCCCTCTGGCTTCGCCTGTATCAGTTGTTTCACTCAAGTCCTTGAGGCTTCCATTGTGTCTTCAGGATCCTTTTGAACCATCTTTCAGGAAATCAAACTTCATTCCTTGCCGGGAGAGACTGCCGCGAACCACACCGGGACCAAGGGATCAGGCTTTTGCTTGTGAGCCTTCACTAGCTTTTCAAGTCAATCCCAGTTCCTCGGGGCTTCTGGTGCCATCCAGCGCCCAGACACGCCTCCTTCAGTTTAACCGGCGTGACAGTCCAGGTAAACTCCTGGTTGGCAAACCGCCATTCACCACCCTGTCTTATTGGTTTTCTGCAAAGAAACCTGATGCCATCCCTCGCTCCTTCAGAATGTCAGATTCTGGAGGGATCAGGTAGGGAAAAAAATGTGAAGCGCGAAGAAAAATCCTTGTCCTTCCAATACCCACTAAAACTGCATCTCCGGCCTTATACCTCCCGTTACTAAGCCCCTACAATTTCTTCCTGAAATTTCCACTAACTTCTATAACCTATGTACACCTTCTTCATTTCTGTGTCCTGTACTTCCCCTGGTTTACTTTCCTACATAGTGTGAAGTTTTAACTTTCCCTGGGAAACCCCGGTTTCTTTTCAGAGCAGAACCAGAGCCAAATTCAGAACACAGAGTTCCAGGAGACGGATGCGTGGAGAGGGGCATCCCCTTACCCCAGGGCATTTGCTGGCTTCCGGGCAGAGATGCGGCCTTTCAGGCCTGGGCTCTTGGCAGAGGCAGCTCTCTCGCCTCAAGCTGAAAACTCATCAGCCCTGAGTGACCCTTCCTGGGCCCCGGGTGGCAAAGGCATTCCCCCCAACCGGTTACAGGGTACCTCTCCGAGATATTACTGGCTAAACAGATACAGAGGATTTCCGATCAGAAGCAGCCTGGAGTTTAGGCCAGTAAAATTCAAACCACATGCTCATCAGATGAGAAAACAAGTAGTTGAGGTTTCCTTTCCCCCAGGTTTAAAACGTTCACAGCCCTTCCACTCCTCTTTACAACTTTCCACAGACCTTCTGCGATATTCACCACCTTTCTAACGACACTTCCCCGTTCAGATTTAACCATGATTCACTTTTCCATCCTTGTCCTTTCCCACACCGGGGAGGACTGTACTTAAACTCAGTATCTGGCAGGTAAAAGTCCCTAGCTTTACAGGTATACGCATTTTCCACCAAAAGTCCCTAGAGTTGCAGGGACACCCTGGAGCTTTCCGAAGCTTAGATCGTGCAAACACCCTACGACTCAGATGGTCACCCTTGGACCACAGTTCATGACCTTCAGAACCAGAGCCATCCCCATCAGAAGCAGTTGCACTGAGAACCCGACTGGTGCAGTGCCCACACACCACCCACACGCAGCACTGTGACCTGAAGAGCACGCTTAGCCCACCACCTTGCCCAGTGCCGAGATGGCGGCAACCTCACGTGACCCATTATCCAAGATGGCGACACCCATACATGCTGGGTCACCCAAGATGGCAGAGCCCATGCACGGCCCATCCTCCAGGGTAGAGCACTTACGTGACTCATCCTCCATTTTACCCAAAATGGCGGTGCACCCACGTGGTTTGCTGCCTGAGCTCCGACATGCATGTGGGCTCAGCTCGTAGAGCCTATGGGTTCCCTTCCTCCCTACACCTGCTCCTTGACACCATTCTAAAGTTCTTGGTGACTGGCACCGTGCGCTGGGGTGCAGGGCAGTCCCCTGAGACTGGGAAGTCCCCACAGCCATGCCCCAGGGGGGTCGGTCTGCCCCACATAGCTGGAACCTAAGTACAGGTTCATTTAGTCCCATGGGGCCCGCGGAAACTGTAAGCGAGCTGAACCGGGTGAGCTGGAAGCAGCACATGAACAAAACTGTGATCCGCAACTCCATTATTCCAGAGCGGTGCTCAGGGACAAATTTTCAGCTCAATCATCTCACTTGTCGGACCCCTTCCCAGATCCATTTCCTTTTCACCTTCCAGCCGTGTTTAGATGGTCGATGACCTCGCGAAGTCTGCAGAGAAATTTTCAGAGGCTGGGAAATTCCACCGTCTCATTCTGCCACTCCTGAGGGGTCCTGTCTGCTACGGGCAATTATCACAGCCACGCACTGGGTGACAGAATGAAATGGGACCACTCTGGGTTCCCTTCCTCCGGGTTCGATTGCCCACCGCCGAAAAATTGTGACTCCCAGTGCCCGAGTCTTATGAAAAGGAAAGGAATTATTTATTCAAAAGTTATACAGGGTTAGGATTAGAGAATTTAATCCATTTACATTTAAGGTTATTATTGCTAGGTACTTACTCATTTTCCACCTGTTGTCCTGTGTTCCTCACTCACTCTTTTTCTTCCTCTTCTTCAAGCAGTCCCTTCAGCATCTCTTGCAGGGCTGGTTTGGCAGAGCTGTGTTCTTTTAGCCTTCTTTGGTCTGGGAAACTCCTTATTCCTCTTTCCATTTTAATGGAGAGCCTTGCTGGGTAGAGCAGTCTTGGTTGCAGGTCTTTGCTTTTCATTAATTGGAAGTGGAACCTAATCAACGAAACAGACAAGCAAGCAAAATATAACCAGAGACATTGAAATAAAGAACAAACTGACAGTGACGGAGGGGAAGGGAGAGGGGGAGGGTCATCAGGAAACATGTATAAAGGACCCATGGACAAGGCCAAAGGGTATGAGGATTGAGAGTGGGAGGTGGGGGTCGGTGGGGTGGGGGAGAGTGGTGGGGAGAAAATGGAGACAACTGTATCTGAACAACAATAAAAAAAAAAAGAAAAAAGTTATACAGGTTTAAAATAAATAGTTCCTTTCTTTTCATAAGGCTCTGGCATCAGGAGCCCCAGTTTTTAAGCGGCAGCCAAAGGAACCCCAAGTGGTTCTGTTTCATCGTGGTTATTTTGTGAATGACAATTCGTAATTCTCAATCCCTCCACCTTACTCTCTCAGCACCCGAAGGCCCCGTCCCATTCTTCTGGTAACTGTCGGTCTGATTTCTGTATTTTTGAGTCTATTTCCACTTTGTTCGCCTGTTTATTTTACTGTATCTGTTCTTAACCCTACAAAATTGAGTGTTGCCCCCCCTCAGAGTAAGCTTCTGTACAAATGTTAGATATATTCAATGTCTTAAAATCAGAACATGTTTCCTTCCACTTAGAAAATGTTACGGGGCAACATATATTTTTACCAGTCAAATCTGCCCTGATTCACCTAGTAGGGTGAGACTTTCTTGAAACCAATAATGCCCAAGTATCTTTTTTCCCCCAGGAGGTTAAAATGTATTTAGAAATATGTACCCAGATGGCAAACACATTTCGGAAATGGGTGAATAAATTTGTCAGTCCTTTGCCAACAGTGGAGTGGCAACCCATCTGCTGAGATGTTAAAAACAATGATCCCTGTTTTACAAACGAAGCCTTCACGAGGCCAGAGGCGCGACTCGGGACCACCAAAGTCCACCACAAACTTTTACCTTTCTGGGACAGCCCGTCTTCATTTCAAAAGGCTTATGGGTCGTTTACTTTAGGCAACCAAAATTTTTCTAGGAAAAGCTAACTTGTCTCTCCCTGTACCTTTGAAATGCAAATACCTGGCCTTCTTCAAAAACTCTTGCCTGGGGCATCTTTTGAAATACAAATTTTGGGGAAGCAAATCTTACCAGAAAAGGGAAATCTTAGCTGCACCTGAGCAAATCAGTTTAAATTATTTCAGCGATTTCTCTCTAAATGAATAAGTTTTAATAGAAGTTATCGAATGTCTAACTATTTTGAAATAATATGAAATACTGAAACATTGATTGCTTGACCAGTCTTAAGTTTGCCTGCTTTTGGCTTTTTATTGAAGACAGGCTGTACAGGGGATTTGAAACTGTTGCTAAAACGTCTTGTGTTTTGCTGGAGCTGTGTTTCTTGAAAGTGAAAGCATTTGCCAACAGAGGAACCTTTGTTTCTGAAGGTCATGAAATGTGTTCATAAGAGTGTTGATCTCTGAAAAGCTGGTTGTTTACTTTTTGATTATCACTGGAAATTAAAGTTTCTAAAAGTTAAAAATTCAAATTAAGTTGGAAAGGAATTGTCTGGTTTAGATAACAGAAGGTATAAAGAATGGAAATAGCCCTGGCTGGTGTAGCTCAGCGGACTGAGCGTCAGCCTGGGAACCAAACGGTTGCTGGTTTGATTCCCCAGTCAGGGCACGTGCCTGGGTTGTGGGCCAGGTCCCCAGCAGGGGGTGTGCGAGAGGGGATCACACATTGCTGTTTCTCTCCCTCTCTTTTTCCCTCCCTTCCCCTCTGTCTAAAAAAAAAAAAAAAAAAAAAGAAAGAAAGAAAGAAAGAAAAGAAAAGAATGGAAATACATTTTTAAAGGAAAAGGATTGAAAGTGAATTGTTCTAAGGATGGTTATTTCTGAATGGGTAAAAAGTTTGTGAAAGTTATAAAAAGGTCGATACAAACTGTGAAAAGGTTACAGAAGTTTATGAACATTGCAAGGTTGTAAAGAAAAAAAAACCCATCCAGTCAGGCTCCAGATTTCCTTTCCCTCTCCAGTGACAATCTGAGGTGACTCTGGTGGGACCTGGGATTGTTTTCATTACGCTCTTCTTTTTCCTCATCAGTGTGGGGAAACCTACCTGTCAGCTGCAGAACACATCTGCTATCAATATGCCTCTCATCAACACGAAGGTGAAAGGTAAACCTGCCCTCTTGACATGGAGTCACCCACTTACACAACCGTCCCCAGGTAACACCCCTAACATTTGACGGGACCCCTTTCCTACCCCTTGTTTGCCTGGCATGGAGTTGAGTCCCCTGTTTGCTTGGGGTAAACCCATAACCAGGGCATCTAGCCAATGCCCTGGTCGTAGGTAAGGCCACCTCAGGGCAAGGGGTAAACAGCTATGGGACGAACACTTTCTCTCTTTGTATTTCTCTGCTGGTGTACAGTTGAGCCTCTGTCTGGTTGGGGTAGATGCATCCGAAGAGTGAGTAAGGAACACAGGACAATCGGGGCCTCTAATGCCCCGGTCGTTGATAATGCCACCCTCAGAACACGGGATAAACATGTTTACAGGCTACTGCTACTAAAACTCCCCGGTCTCTCTCCGGAACGTATATTACACCAATTTTGATCTCCTGTCACCGACTTACTCGCTTTTCTGTGAGCCACAGCAGCCCAGCCTGGACTCCTGTTTGTTCAATAGGGTTTCCAGGGAGCCAAAGCAGCCCCGCCCAGGCTGCTGAGATTTTTCTTTGTTTCCACAAATCACTCACAGCCTTCGAAGTCTATTGTTGAAAGCCTCAACCGGCCTTTCTCCTGGGTATTAGGAATGTAAACAACGCTGAGGGAGCTAAAGAAAGATGCCACTTTAATAGGGAGAGCAATGGTGGGGGTGGGGCAACTGTGACTGAGCGACAACAAAAAAAAATTTAAAAAAAGAAAAAGAAAAAGAAAGCCACTTTAAAACTTTAAGCAACTAAAGTTTCCCTTGCCTGCTATCCTCTATTTCAGCTTTCGGAAAAATCATCAAAAGCAACTGAATAAAATCTTGTGCCTACTACAAAAATTAGCCATTCGGATTCTGCGTATGGTCTTTATGGGATATATGTTTGCCTGGGCATTATGCGTGGTGCACTTTCTGCCTCTGGGTGGCATAACTAGAATATAATATTTCATTGGCCTAAAGACATTAAATACTTATATAAATGAAGCAGGATCCCGTGGTCTGGGCACAATTTTTAATATTAAAACGGTTTTAAGTTTGATTAGTGTGTTTTAGAGTAGTTGTTATAAAATATGTGTTTGTCTTACCTGGGTTTACAAAAAATTTATGTTATGATCTTTGGTTAAGTGTGTTTGAAAATCTTCCCAAAGCTTAAATTTTAAGAAACATTTTTTAACTGAAAAATGACTTTGAGTTATCCTAATGGGCCCCTGAAATACCTCGAGCAGTTGTTCTCACACCATAGAAGAGTGAAGTTTTGACCAAATTAGGCCTATTTAATGCACTTGAAGGGACATGGAAAACTTTGCCAAATAAAATAATAATAATAATGAACCTCTAACTGTATACATCTATTTAAATTAAGATGGATGGTCTAGAAGTTTCAGCACACCTTAGGGATAAACTCGCAAAAATTTAGAGCCAATTTTAACCGAGGAGCTCTCAGGGGTAGCAGGTGTCCTGTCAACGACACCGAACAAGCCAAGAGTGATGGTTTTTTGTGGGTGCATCTGGGAGTGGTTCTCTGCCTGGGTGTTTGTGGTCCACACATTGGGAATTCATCAATTGTTTCCAACTCTCAAGATACCCTTCTGATAAGCCATGTACAGCATCTTAAACCCTTGCAGGTTATTTGTTCTTTAAATATTGAAAATGTATATTAAATCTAAAATGTGGGCTTTATATTGTTTTTTGATATCATTTCATAGTAATTATTATTTACCAACAAGTTATTATCTTGGAGTGTCATATCTTACAAATAAGCAAAGTTCTTCATTAATTGCATTATAATGAGATCTATAACCATGTCATTTTAAGTTTTTGTCATTTATAAACAGTCCTTGTTTTACTCTGATGCACTTGCAAATATGTTACATCTTTAGAAAAATGCATAGAAAGACTCTAACTTACTCTATATTAGAGGTTCCTAAAACAGGTCATATCTTTAAACTAAAAACACATTTCTAAAACTTTAAGAAATAACTGGACTCATGAAAATACTAACAAATGATTAGGACAAAAAAAATTAGTTATATGGGACTGAATGATCTAAAAATAATTGTTATGGCTTCGTACACGATTTTGCTCATTTTAAAAAGTTTTTTGTTTTCTAGGTATAAGGAGACTTGTTTTTTCCCTAGAGCGATTTGATAAATTCTACCCTCGTGAGCAACATCGATGCACTTATATGTTTGTTCTACTCAATCCGTCCAGACTTTTGCAGCTCTTACTGAGTGGTCTTTATTATTCTCACCCCAGTACGCCTGTGTACATCAATCCAGCCAGAATCTGCTCTTTTTATGACAGGACACAAAAAGCCAGTTTCTAATTTTGGTTTTATTAACCGAGACTGTGACTGAAATGTCGTATTCAAGACATGCCTGGACTCTAGAGGTCACCAAAAAGCTTCCAGGAATGAAGATTGATTTTTAAAGCCGATAATAGCCCCTTGGAGAAACAGCCTGATTCCTCGTTTATTCACATGGTCCGTGACAGTCTTTCCAGATAAGGGAAGAAGTTTGCTTTCCTGGGAGATGACAAGAAAAAGCTCAAGACATATTGGGAACCTCGAAAACTTGAGGGATTTACCCAAACCTATATATATTGCAGATGAAGCCTGATGGCAACTGTGTGGCTTGACTTTTTTGCCCTGAGGGACAAATTAAAACTCAGTCTGGGATGTCTTCATAATGTTCCAGGAAAACGGATTTAAGAAAGCTTATATAATTAATGACTGTTCCTTTCGTGTTTATACAAATAATCAGGCAAAATTGAAACTGAACTTAATGCACTGAATAGTCTTCACTTGACTCTCTTTAATAAAAAGAAGCTTGATTTTCGGAAAAAAATTCTGTTGCAATAAAACCTATAATACACAATTTTGGATATTAGACTCTGGTTCAAGTTTTATTTTTTACCCACAAACTGAATTGAATGCTGAATTTTTCTAATTTTCTCCCAAACTAATATTTCATTTTTCTCCCTTCCTTTGACTTGGAGTTATTGAAAACCGCTGATGCAGTATAAGCCACACAGAATTCGCCTAGACCCCTAATGTCACCAGATATATTTAAACTACAGTAAAGAAGATACTTATCAGACCATCACTGCTTGCTTTCATTTCTTAAAAAAAAAAAAAAGAAAAGAAGACGCTTTAAACCTTAGATCTAAAATTCTTCTCAGTTGCCATCCTTACAAGCTCAGAAGCTAGTTTATAATTTGCTCCTGTCTTTAACCTTTGATGTCCCTTATTTACCTGACTGCTTGCCTGTACCATATAGTTCTCCCTTTGGAAGCCAAGCTGCATCACCACCTCCCGAAGTAAGACTCAACAACCTAACCGAACTGGCTTCATTTCAGGACAACATAATGGAGTTAGTGAAATGTGGAGCAATTTACCAAGAGCGCTTCTGAAATATAAACTGTTACTATTTAAAAGGATAGGAGATCAAAGTTCTACCACCTTGAAACTGCTTCTTCTTTCCTGCCCAAAACATTCAGGAGAAAAAAAAAGCTTCTCCAAAAAAGAACCTTAGAACATGCTCCTTCTCCAAATTTAAATTAAATATAATAAATGAAAAGACTTCAGACAGGTGATACGTCTTTGTCCAGGGAAGCTCCTTCACCAACTTAATCTGGGACGCTGTAAAGTTAGTCCCTCCTTCTGTTGCCTGGTTCTTAAATTTCCTCACACACTTTCAGTTACTATACTTCTCCTACTCATTTTCAGGCCATGCCTTTTTAACCTTCTTGTAAATCTGTCGTCTCTAGAATGCAACAGTTGCGCATCAAGATAATGTTGCTTCAGAGATTTCGACCCATCCCTACTTTGGAAACAGCCTCCCTGTTCCAGTCTCTGATCTCTTTCCCTTATCTCCTTTAAATGAGAGAGAGACTTCAGCCCGGTTGGTGTGGCTCAGTGGATTGCACGCTGGTCTGTGAACCAAAGGGTCGCAGGTTTGAATCCCAGTCAGGGCACATGCCTGGGTTGTGGGCCAGGTCCCCAGCAGGGAGAGCTCAAGAGGCAACCACACATTGAGGTTTCTCTCCCTTTCTTTCTGCCTCCCTTCCCCCTCTCTAAAAATAAAGAAATAAAATCTTAAATTGGAGAGAGACTCCCACACCCTATGCAGGCCTATGCAGGCAGGGACTATGATCCTAGTCAGCAGGAAGCGGTTACTGAAACATATCCTGCTCCCTCATCACTCCTTAAAGACTTTAGGGATGGAAATCTTTGAGTGGGGAATGAGACAGGCAAGTAAGCCAGGACAAGTCGCATACAAACTGAGACAGATAGCAGAACGAACTGGTCAAACAATTTACAGCCGGAGGCAAAAGTTCACCCAGGACCCCCTGCAATAACTAATGACCTTCTGCCCTAACCCTCACCAATCAGTGCAGACCACGACCCTGAAAGAGTTCACCTGGAGAACTGATGCATATTCTGCTGAAGCCCTCCCTGGAGACCTCCCCTAAGACTCCCTGCCTGCAAGAGAGACAAAACCCTGAGGACGAAGGGCCCATCGCATGCTCTCATTCTGGGGACATGCTCTTGCCACTCCCTTCCCCAACTTGCCCCCCTTCTTCTCCCCCCCAGGCACACATCTCCTCACTCTAAGGGACCCCAAGCCGCTTGCACCAGGAGAGCATCGGACAGGAGCAGCTCCTCCCAGGCTACTCGCTAGAACCTGTCTTTCAGGCCCCCGTTTCTCTGACTTCCCAGGGAGCTAAGGCAGCCCACCCTAGGGTGCCTTGTTGCTCTCCCTATGCTAAACCCTTGGTTGTTCCACTGTCCCCAGCTTTAATAAATGTACCCTCACATTCACCTGGACTCATGTTGTAAAATCTTTCACACACAATCGGCCGGGCGCAGTCAGACCGGCTTAGGGTTAGGTCCCCTGTCCAAAAATACTAGGACCAGTGAAGAGAGAGACCCGTGGCTCTATACACATTGTTGTGCACCCTGAATTGGGACCCACTTACCCGATGACTAGACAACCGAAGAATCGCAGGTGGCAGTGACAGAAAGGAGGCCTATGCTTCTAAGGTACCCGGGAAAGAAGAGTGGGCAGCTAGTGCTCAGAGGTCCGAACTCCCCGGTGGCTTACACTTAGGGTCTTTTAAGAAGAAAAAGAGGAAAAAATCATAATTAGGGGGTTTCAGGGTTGTGCGCCGCGAGGGTTTATCAGTTGTGATATAAGCTTCCATGATCTTCTTAATCTGATTTATTTATTTCCTAGGAGTGTCCTATCCATGGTCTTTGGTTGTTGGGGCCCAGAGGTCTTCCTCCTGGCAGACAGCCCAAAGTTCTGTAGCCCCTTTTGGGATTTTGTTGGAGATATAATCTTAAGAGCAGGAAGCAACCATGAGCTGTGTGGCTCAGTGGATTGAGCGCTGGCCTGCGAACCAAAGGGTCACTGGTTCGATTCCCGGTCAGGGCACAGGCCTGGGTTGCAGGCCAGGTCCCCGGTGGGGGGTGCGTGAGAGGCAACCACACATTGATGTTCCTCCCCCTCTTTTCCTCCCTCCGTCCCCGTCTCTCTAAAACTAAATAAGTTAAATCTTTAAAAAATAAGAGAAGACAAATCTGTCCATCTTGGGCTTAGTGGGCCACGTCCTTATCTTCAGCTACATATCCTGTGCAACCTGTTTTGCTGACAAGTTTTCAGACTCTGGACCACATCTGCATTCTTCCCTATCATACCTGCTAGGTCATTTTTTCCCATTAACTCTTTAAATGGAAATCATCACAGCCAGTTATAAAAGCAAACGATTTTTTTTTTCCTTTTCACCTGTTAAATTTCTCTATCTGGGCTAATAATCTTAAGACAGAGTAACAGGAGACAACAGACAAAGTCTTTTATACAAAGAAATAATCTGGGATGATAAGAATAAAGACCCAAAGAGACATTGGATAGTTGAGGCTTAATGCTATTCTGAAGCGAAGGAGAAAAGAGGGTTGTGGTTTGAGGATTCAAAAGGCAGGAAGGCCATCCGTGTGGAGATGCCAAGGGAAATATTTTGTAAATAAATATTTGCTTGGCGTTTCCTGTGAATGTTCATCCTAGAGGTGGTCCTCCATCTCAATTATTCCTGGGCAAGGAAGGGGGAGGCCAAAGGTGTTTCTTCCTGAGCTTTTCATTTCCCAGTAGTGAGCAGAATCAACGTCCTAAAAGGCAAACCTGGGGCAGCAACACCACTTCCCTTCGCAGCGGAGCCAGGACTCTGAGGCTGGTTCAACCAGTCTAACTGAAAGCTCGATTCCAGTACATGCAGTCATTTAGGTCACTGAGCACGTAAAGCATTACCACATCAGATAAAAGACTGTGATATTGTTCTGTCCATCTATGTGTATCGACGGTTAATTTCTTATTACAGAAAAACTAAAAGATACTTTTGAACGTGCTAATGAAAATGTTCCCTGCTTTGCAATGCGATGCCACTTCACGCCGGTCAGAATAAACAAATCAATAGACAACAATTGCTGGTGAGGTTGTACAGAAAAGGGAGCCCTAGTGCACTGTGGGCGGGAATGCAGACTGGGGCAGCTATTGCGGAAAACAGCATGGAATTTCCTCAAAAAATGAAAAATGGAACTGCCTTTGTCCCCAGCAATTCCACAGCTGGGATTATACCCTAAGCCTGAAACACCCATTCAAAAGAACCTATGCCCCCCAATGTTCATAGCAGTGCTATTTGCAATAGCCAAGTGCTGGAAATAGCCTAAGTGCCCATCAGTAAAAGAGTGGATCAAAACCTGTGGCACATTTACACAGTGGAATACTGTGCAGCAGAAAGAAAGAAGGAACTCCTGCCCTTTGAGACAGTGTGGATGGGACTGGAGAGCGTTATGCTAAGTGAAAAAAGTCAGACAGTGAAAGACAAACACCATATGATCTCACCTATAAATGGAGTAATCAACAAAACACACAAGCGAACAAAATAGAACCAGAGACATGGAAATAAAGAACAAGCTGACAGTGAGCAGAGGAGGGGAGGGAGGGGGACAGCGAAAGAAGGGGAAGGGTCAAGTCAAGAAATATGTATAAAGGGCCCACGGACAAGGACAACAGGGTGGGAGAGGATTGAATGCAGGAGAGGGGGCTCGGCAGTGCAGAGGAGAGTAATGGGGGAAGAAGAGGGACAACTGTAATTGAACAATAACGATAAAAAAAGGCACTGAGATTTGACATGATAAAATAAAACTGTCTTTATTAACAAATATAAAAAAATAAAAAAATAAATGGGAAGTTAAAAAAAAAAAGAGTTCCATGTTTTGTTGTCCACAGCTTCCCTCCGATGAGGGTCTTAGTTCCTGAAAAGCAACTGGACACGTGTGTTATGAAATTGCCCACGGTCGTTCGGGAAGAACGAGGAGCCCTGGGACCCTGGCTTGTGTCTCGGATCAGTGTTTACGCTATGATTACTTACTGTGTAATCAGTTCCTCGGTTGTGTTTTCACATGTCCCTGATTTTAATTAGTACTCGTTGAGCCTATTGCCTTCCTGAAGGGTTCCAGCTATGCCACTACGGTTGAAGAACTGAGTGTAGGTTGGGGGTGGGGGGAGTGCCTGCTGTGTTTCAATGTCACCCAAGCACTTTCACGTTTAACTTACTTCCAAAAATGCGTACAGTGCACAAGCTCAGCAAAGGTCCCGCAGAGTCTCACGAGAATGAGTGAGTTTAGGAGGGCCCGTGCCATCGCGGCAATGTTGTGGCATCTCTTTATTTTCTTAGTCAATAAGAAATATTGTGTACGGGTCTCCAGGAGATGTCCTGATTTTTCATCTTTTGTTCATTTGTTCATTCCGGAAATGTTTAATGGGCTCCTACCATGTACCTACCAGCCACTGCCTGGGGTCCTGGGAACATGTCAATCGGTAAGAGAGACGAGTTGATCGTTATTGCTAAAGTCCACCTACTTACTTGATAACTAATATCTAAAAGGCACTTCGAGATGCATTAAGATCCTTGACCACGGCAAAATCCTGACCTCGATGTGCTTCTTCAGAGTTTTCCTGAAAATATTTGTTTTCCCAACTTCTCTCTTTCTTTCACACCCCCCACGTCCAATCCTTCAACAAATCCTCTTGGCTCTTTGCTCATAAAAAAATCCAGAAACTGACCCCTTCTTCTCAAGCTGGCCCGGCCACCCTTCCCTGTTGCTGGGATGACTGCGCTTGACTCCTCACTGTGTTTTCAAAGGAAAACAAGTTCTCGCAGTATTATGAGGGAAGGAGTTTCCTGCGACCCGCACGGATGGGGCTTCGTGGTGAGCTTTACTGATGGTGTAAAATTAAGGGGGTTCCTCTCCTGGTTTCCCAATGTCTTCTCTCTATCTCTCCTGCCATGCAAAAGCCCAGTCTTATTTTCAGCCAGGCTAAGACAAGAGCCAGTGGCCAGAGTTTCTGCTCTACATTAAAGTACAGTCCAGGTCCGCATCTGGCTAGGTTGGCGTGTACTGCCGTGCTGCCGTATTCAGGCTTTTGCCTGGAGCGTGACTGTGCAGTCCCCACAGACATGGGTCACGCGGCTGCTAAGGCCACCTGGCTATGGAGAGAGCAGATGTGCATGTGCACTGGGCGAGTTCAGGTAAGAAAAGAGAGAGAAAAGACAGAGAGCACTTCTTTGTTTCTCTGGGATGACATTAGCTTGGATTTGTGACAGCCCATATGTTTACTTGAGAGACCCAATCAACTTCCCAAACTTTCATAGGCTTTGGTTGGGTTCCCCCCCTAGTTAGACTGACAGGTCGCTTTGGCCAAACACCGCCCCCTGTACTCCTTCACAGTCCAGTACCAAAGGGAGGACAGGAGGAGTTATAATCCCCTTGGTGATTAACAGCAATGCTGAGACCCCTGGGGTGTAAAGCTGTAGCTTCCTGGATAGGCAAGCAGGCTTATGCACCACCCCTACGCCCAAGTTTGTTAAGCTCAGTATCTAGGTACTTTTGCCCGCCTTTCCTATCAATCATAAGCTCAAGGCTGACCATAACAACTAGGTTTCCTGCCCTCAACCCGGCAACCGCATGGATCCTGATTAATGTGTAAGCCAAAAAAAAAATTTTTTTTTTGTTTTTCCTACCTCCTAAATTCTTCTCGCTGGGCTAATAGTCAAATCAACAGAGAGAGGTTAGCAGGGGAAAAATCAAGTTTTTAATACATGAGCATGGGGAATTCACGTAAGCATGAGAATTCCAGAGACAGAGGAAACCGAGGTTATATAAGACATGTTGAACAAAGAGAAAAAAAAGGAGAGTGGGGCCTCAGATTTTAGAAGTGAGAACGGGCGATTTATAGGAAGTTAAGCCGGGAGCAGAGCACGCTCGGCAGGAGGATTGTTCCTAGATCGCTCAGAAACAGTGGGGCTCCCTCCGGGTGTCTGGCTGGGCCACTAGGCACCTGCCTGAAGCACTTTCGTTGCCATGCGCAATTAAATTAGGCTAAGATGAACATCCTGATTCTCTTTTTAAAGCAAGGTTTTCTCTAAATCTCTTGGCAGGAAAGTGGGGAGGGTCAATAGTTCTTGCTGAGGTTTTGTGTTTTTTTTTTTTGTTTTTTGTTTGTTAATAAACAGCTTAAGATCACTATCCGGTAAAAGCAATGTCAGGCTGGTAAAACTTGGGTTTCCTTCACTACACACAGATCAATCACATTCCCCCCTGCTCAAACCCCACCTGGGGCTCCCCAGTTCACTCAGAGGAAAGCCAACGTTCCGGCTGATGGCCTTCCCTCTTCCGCTTTATCTCCTGCCATCTTTTGCTCTGTCTTCTCCAACCAGTTCACCTCCTCCTTGATGCCCCAACATTTTTATACTGAGAGAACCCCCGCCACCCCGCCGCCAAGCATGCCTTATTTTGTTCTAACGTGCCGTAACACGTTATTGTCGTCGTCGTTTGGTTTATTGTGCAAACCCCACCAGCATGTCAGGTCCATGAGGACTGGGATTCTGTCTGCTCTGTTTCACAGCCATAATTTCTAGTGGTTAGAACAGTGTCTGGAAGACGGCGAGTGCTTGGTTCACGTTTCTGGAGAATGAGCATGAAAATCACACATATGATAATGGTTAAAAATGTGAAATATGGAGTGTGGTGTCCTCACGTGGCTGGCAGCCTCATCTAGACTGAAGGACCAGGAAAAAACTTTCCCGAAGAGGAACATCTAATAGAGAACGAGCCTGGGCTAACCTAGAGCTCACAAGGGAGCAGGAATAATGGATCCCAACAGAGGACACAGCATGTGTGTAGTCCAGGAGGTGGGATAGTTGTGTTGAAATGAGTCAAGTTCACCTGACTCATTTGGGTGATTAAATGACCCAATACCCCTGAAGTGCCCAGGACATAGTGAATGCGCCAAAGAAAAAGAAAAAATAGGTAGCTGTTGTCTTTATCACACTCCTGTGGGCACACGTCCAGGGTCTGCCCACTTAGAAAGAGCAGTAATAGAGGAGCAATATTCTCCCCTCCTAACCACACAAGCAACTCAAGACACGAGCCTTGTCTACGGCTGGACTGAGGTGTAAGTGACAGACAGTGAGCCACGCATATGGAAAGTGTACAACCTGATGGGTGTTGAGGTGTAAACACACTCCACGTGTATCCGTCCTGCCCAAAAGTCTCTTGCATGCCTCTCTGTCAGCCTCCCCTCTGCACTACGCCCCGCCCTCGAAGTCCCCAGGCAACCATTCATCTTTTCTCTTAATCAGTAGATTAGTTTGCATTTTTTAATTTTATAGAAATGGAATTCTGTAGGGTTTTTTTTTTTTTTAATCTGGCTCCTTTCATTCTGCATAACTATTTTATGAGGCGGAATTCATATAACAAAAAATTAATCATTTTATAGTGAACAATTCTGTGGCATTTAGTGCAGACACAATGTTGTTCAGCCACCAAGTCTACCTCGGACTAAAACATTTCATCTCCCCCAGTAAAACCCTATACCCACTGAGAGGTCAGTCCCCATTCCCCCACCCCTAACTACTAACGAACTACAATTACCAATCTGAATTCTGTCTTCTTATCCCCTTGTCCACTGCCCATGTCCCCTGCCAGCTTGCACACCTGGTGCCCCCTCTTGTCCCAATGTCGGGGCACTAACCTGAGTCTTCAACGACCTTACCCTTTCTCCCACTGCTGCGACTGACCCTCACACCCAACCTAGTCTGGGAAGGATGACACCCCTACTTCACCACACCGTCCAGTGGCTCCTCCCTCAACAGGTAGGTCAGCCCTTCACTCACATTCTTCACCTCGATCCTGAGATTAAAAAAACCCTCCTGCATGGCACCTCAAGGTCCCCTTGTGCCCCTATAATGCCTGAACCCCCCTAATTTTCCAGGTTTTACCATTTCTCATCCTGACTCTGAGCAGACCCCATCTCTCCATGGCCTCACTCTATGCCCACCTCTGCTTACCCACAATTCCCCTGTGATGGGGACTCCCAGGATTTTAGCCAAGTACCCCTGAGGTCACGAGGAGCAGGATAAGAATAGAACCAGAGGAGAGATTTGTTTCTTGCCTCCCAGGTTCTGGTTGAAAACTCTGGGGAACTTGTTAAAACAGCAAAGAAAACAAAGAATGAGAAAACAAAACAGTAATGTCTGCCCTGAGCTTCAGGTCACAGGTGGACCAAAACTTGGTCACAGGCGGACCAAGTGCAGGCCTAGCCAAGTGGAGTTTCATGACAGAATATCTTTCCTAATCTCTGTGTTCTTGTTCCTTGATGGTGTGTGACAATGTGTATAGAATGAGAACACTGTTGATGGTTAGGCCGCCGCAGAGGTGTGCCTTTTCACACCTGCACGTCTTCTCAGGTTCTAGGACAAAGCCACTCAGAGGCAACTGGGGCCCCAGAAGGATCTGGAAAGTCACGTGGTCTCGGGCTGTGGGTGCCAAGTCAGAAGAGAAGCAGGAAAATTGAAAAAGTTTATTTGGAAGATTGTAGCCAGATGAAAAAAAGAAATCGGAAGATTTGAGAATATGGTAAGGATGGGCCCTGCGAGCAAGGTGGCAGGATCCGCTAATGACAGGGAGGTGGTGTCAAAGTGATACATACGTGGGACAGATTTAAAGAGGCAAGGAAGACTTTATTTAAGACCGTGCAACAGTGCAGTGAGACTGAACTCAGCCCCCCTGAAACAAAAGGCTGGAGAGATTTTAGGAACAACAGAAGGGCTCACAGGCCTCTGTGTTTGCTTTATAACTACACGCGCAGGAGAACTTTTCACGCAATTCTAACAAGAGCTTGTTTTACATCTTGCTTTTCAGAGTCCCTACCCAAGTGATGCTTTTACCCTCCTTCAGAGGTGGTGACACAGGGACACCATAGAATTAAACTACAAAGATGGGCAGGCCTAGGCCCTTAAGACAGATATTCTTTGGGTCATGACTTTGGCAAGAAACTTTTAGGAAGACTTACGTATATTGCAAAAAGGCAGAGAAAGAATCTGCAATTACAAACTGCAACAACGTTATCTAAATTAAATGCTCTAAAAAGTGGAAGTCAGAGAACTTCAATTAAAAAAAAAACAAAACCTGTTCGGAGGTTAACGATTCTGTGTTAACATTAAGGGCTCCAGGTGGTAACAAAAATGCTTTCGGCCCAGCTGAGGGAAACACAACTAAAATCTCTTTTAGCCAAGACCCACGATGCAACTCCATTAGTTCCTGCATATCGTTTCTGTTCAATAGAAAATGTGTAAGGAAAGAGCGGCACCTCCTCTTGGGCCCTAGATCTCTCCAGGATGACCCCTGACCTGTTTCCACAGACATCTCTGCAGTACCAGCGTAGGGGACCCCTTCCCAGTCCATGTGTCTTACCACCTCACCACGAGGTAGAATTTTTCTCTCACGAGCCTAGAACTTTCTTTGACTTCAAAAAAAAATCAGGTTCTCTTCTCCTGTGACCTTCCATGTGTCTTAAGGAAGGCAGGCTCGCCACCTCTGTCTACCTCTGTGGCCAAGGGAACTTTACAGTCAGGTGGAAGGCATTTCCCTCTTCTTAAATAATTCATCAGGCAATAAATGTGGCCTATCCCAGTCTTCATGATATTGGTCCTGGAAAAGTTCCATCTAAAATATTTCTCAGTCTGAACAAAACTGTATTTCCTGCCTGTGGATCAGATATTCTCATGAATTTAATCTCTAAAGAGAAGTGGCTGTGGTTTTAACAAAAGATATGGACTGTAAGAACAAAGAAAAAGCAACTCGACATGGTAAGGCCATACTTGAAAACCCACTGCTAACACATTTTTTTCCATGGAGAAACACACAAAAAATGTTATTAAGACCGTGAACAAGACAAAGCTGTTGCTTTCTCCATTTATTCAACATAGTCCCAAACATTTGGTCAGAACAATTTAGGTGAGGAGATGAAATAATAGGTATTCAAATTGGAAAGGAAGAAGAAACATGATCTCTTTACACAGATAATGGAATCTCATACATCAAACACCCTAAAGATTCTGCCTCCCACACAAAGAATAATGGTTAGAACTAATAAATAAGGCGTATTTGTCAGAGACAAAATCAATACTCGGCATCATTTTCATTTCTTTGCAACAACAATGAATAATGCCCAAAACGGAATTAAGAAAACAATTCCATTTACGACAGCAACAGAAAGACTAGAATACTTAGGAGTAAACTTAACAAAAGACGTGGAAGCTGTATATGCTGAAAACTACCAGACATTTCTGAAAGAAAGCAAAAAAAGAAACCAATAAATGGATAGACATCTATGCTCATGGATTGGAAGACCCTCCCTAGCTCTCTACATATTTGAAACAATTTCTATCTCAATGCCAATGCTTTTTTTTTTTTTTGTGGAGAAATAAAAAAATCTAGTCTAGAATTCATGTAGAATTTCAATGAACCCCCAAACAGGTGCAATGATCTTACACCAATAGGCTGAAATTGGAGGTCTTCCACATCTTCATTTCAAAGTTCACTACAGAGCTCAAGCACCAAAAATAGTTTGACACTGGCATAAAAACTTCTGTTCGTCAAATGACATGATCAAATTGTTTTGACAGAGAAACTAGGACTGTTCAGTGGAGAAGGGACAACCTGTTCAACAAACAGAGGAAAATAGCAATATCACGTCGACCAGCAATGTCCACAGGCAAACAAAGGAGGTGGACCATTGCCTGACACCGTGCACAGCTAAACCTGAATGGATCGAGTCCTAAGGTTAAGACCTAAAACTGTAAAACTCTTAGAAGAAAATACAGGGTTGAGGGTGGGAGGTGGCGGAGGGTGGGCCTGGGGAAAGTGGTGGTGGGGAAGTGTGGACAAAAACAAACAAAAACCAAAGTGGTCGGGGGGAGGCTGGGAGTAGCGTGGGAAATGAAGAAGTTGAAGAACTGGTGTGTGCAGCCTGTGGGCGTGGACTAAGAGGTGTGGGGTGATGGGATGGGGTGCAGGGTGGAGGGGATATAGGGGGGAAAATGGGACAACTATAAGAGCATATGCAATAAAATATACCAAAAAAAAAAAAAAAGAAAAAGAAAAAGAAAAGAAAATACAGGGGGAAAGCATTACAACATGAGATTTGGCAATAACTTCTTGAATATTACACTAAGCACACAGGTGAAAAAAATAATTAGATAGATTGTTTTTCGTCAACACGAAAAGCTTCTGTTGGTCAAAGTGTACAGTCAGCAGAGCAAAATGTACTCTATGGAGTGGGAGAAAATACTTTGCGAATCATGTATAGGATGAGGGGTGAATATTCAGAATGTACAAAGAACTCCTATGACTTAGCAACAACACAAAACGGCCAGAGTTAAAATGGTCAAAGCACTGGAATAGACATTTTCGCAGCGAAAATGTAGAACTGACCAACAAGCACCGGAAACGATGCTCAACATCACTGTCTTTAGAAAGAGGCAAATCAAAACTCTCGGTGTCAAATTTGTGGCTTCTGATGTTGGGTGTGGGTGACTCCGCTGTGCAGGTGACAGAGAGAACGTGGCCCTGGGTGCTAACTTAGAGTCCTCCAAAGGCTTCTGTGGTGAGAGTTGGTATCTCTTACCTCCCAGCAAAGTTGAGGTTTCAAAAGAACAAGGCAGGTCTGTGTATCACAAGACAAACGCATGCGGATCTGGGCACTCGGAGAATGTCAGGCCTCCAGATCTATGTTTGGGAGAAAGTACAGGTTTTCTCAGGTGTCAGTTAAGTAGCAGTGTTTGGCGATAGAAAGACATGAGACTGGGAGTCAGAGACACCCCTGTGCTTCCTGGTCCTTCACCGACCCGCTGACCGCCTGGCCGACCAGAAGCCTTTCCTCCCAGCTGCACGGCCCTCCGTCACCCAGTTGAGGTGGGCTTCTTTGAAGCACCACTTCCCAGGCACCCTAGAGACTGGGGTTTGAGAAGAAATAGCACATGGGTGTCAGGAGCCAGTAGGAGGTCATTTGGCCATTCAGGATGCTGGGCCAAGAGTTGGGTCAGGTCTTCCAAGGTGAGAGACTAACATGAGTCAGTGAACCAATAAATGATAGAGCAGAGAACTAGGAATGATCTAGAAAAGAGCAAAGGGGACAGGTGGGGACTGACTGTGGCAGCAGAACCATGGGTTCTGCCCTTGGTCATTAACGTCGTTCTCCCTTGGCCGAGGGCCGGTGAGGGCCTGCACAAGGGCAGGAGGGTGACAGGCGGCAAGAGGAGTGAACAGACTCACTGGAATTCTTGCCCTTGTGAAGCTTATGTGTTTGGTGCTTGTGAGATAAAAAATTTAAAAAGCACTTAAAACATTTCGCATATGTGAGCATTACTATTAATACCCCAGGGCCTGAGACCAATGGCAGGAAGCAACGTTTCTCTAGAGAGCGGTAAGGAGTCTGTGACATGGGTCTCAGCCCCTGGGGGGACAGGGAACCTGTCCCACGTGGCCAGAATTCTAAGGGCTCTGCCTGCTGGCTCCAGTCTTTAAAGAATTTCTAGTCGCGTATTCGTTCAGTCATTCATTCACCATTTCTTTCTTTCTAATTCATCAGAAGCACTAAGTGTTCATTCCAGGTTTGTCACTAAGCTGGTCACAGGTGTAGACTGGGGAGGGAGACGGGAAAGCCGTTCTCTCATGTCTAGTCACCGTGACGCCGACACAGCAGGAAACAAATGAGCGACTTCGAGCCTGTGCAGGGAGCTGAGGACCG
>PVJD01011839.1:0-43496 GCA_004026545.1 Mormoops blainvillei | reverse complement strand
TTGTTAGTCGACAAACACCTGTTGAATGAAGGAATGAATTCTTGATGATAATACGACCCTGGAATTTTGCTTTCTGATCATCTAATTTAATATAGGAATAGGACCTGAAGAATCAGAATGGACTCTACATCAGCCTATCAAACACTTTCTCTGGGCTCTCAAATTGACGGCTTTTTTGGAGCATTAGGTCAGGGCAGAATCACAGGCGATGAAAATGATTGAATTATCTACAAAAATGACTGGTTACTCTGGTGCTAGTAGGCCGGTTGCCTGGCACAAAATCCCATATGTAAAGTCTACACAGGTGTGTGGGAGCTCAGCTGTCATTTTGTTCTTAAATTTTAAGAGTTGCACTTACATTCTTTTTCAGAGAGAGAGTAGAAGAAGCTACATAAGTGTTTGCAAAACCGACAGCATATGGAGCCATTGGAGAGATTCACAGGTAGTCAATATTTTTTACTTTCAATTAGAGTAAATGCTTTCATCAAAAAAAAAAAAAAAGACTTTTAGTAAGCTCTCCCACGTGCAATGGGGAAGGACTCCAGAGCTCTATACTAGACTAGCGAGTATGAGAAATTGTTAAGGCAGGTGCTACCCAACACCGTTACCAGAGCCCAGGAAGGCCTGTGGACATCCGATCTGAAGTAGAGCAAAATCCTAACAAGGCTCTTCACAGTTGGATACCTGAAAAAAGTACACATTAGGTGCTCCAATGACTTGCCTGGAGGATAGACTATTGCCATGCATTTTAACGTTGTCAGGGGGAGTGATATCCTTTTGATATATCTGATGCAGAGTTCTTTTTGCAACAGCAGTCAGCCAACAGGTTTACTTGTTTCTAAGATGCACATAATTACTCTCCAGGCTGTAGCATGGAATCTGTTTATTCACATTTTGAACCATCTCACTCAAGTATTTATGGAGAGGTTAGAGGGTATATACCTTGAGCTAGCCCCAGGGACAAATTCCAAGCAGAAGGCACGATCCTGTTACGTAGGGTACTTAGGTACTTAGACTTAGCAGGCCCGGTGTTCATCCATTTGTATATTTCTTAAGTACCAAATACGTGCCAGAAAATACAAGGAAGCAAAAGAGGGGCAGTGTGGCATAGTGGACAGAGTCTTGATTTTGAAGACACACATCCTACTGTTAATCTGCTGTGTGACCCTGAAAACTTATTTGAACACACAGACCATCAGTTTTTTCATCTGTAAAATAAGGATCATGTGCTTACTTTGCAGAAATTTGTGCAGAATAGAAATCATACAAGTATTATTGCCTAGCACATAGGCAGCATCCATTAAGTTGGCTATTTTAACACATAATACCTATTCTTAAGAAGCCACATCCTAATGGAGGATGGGCATGTATAAACAAATCATTATAACATAACTCGATGTTGATTTTGATATTGCACAAAAATGGTGTTTGTGCAAAGGAGCTGAGGCACAGAGAAGAGCAAGGAACTCTCACTGCCTGAGGAATCAGGGAGGGCTCCCCAAAGAGGCTGGTTCTGGAAGGATGATGAGTAAGCTTTTGTTGGATGGAGAAGTGGGAAAGTTTTTCAAGCACAGAAATATGAAACAGCTTTGGGGAAGGTAAGAAGAAGCTCAGTGCATTTTGAGTGGGGATGGATGTGCTGGGACGGGGGCACACAGTGGGTGATGGGGCCAGAGAGCTAGATCAGTCCATCTTCAGGCTGTACACAGAGAATTCCTGATAAAACAGAGCCTCTTCACTTCATTCCAGAATGTTCTATTTTTTAAAATTGATTTTAGAGAGAGAAAGGGAGAGTGACACCACGACAGACAGACAAGACACACACACACACACACACACACACACACACACACACAGAGTCATTGATTTGTTGTTCCACTTATTTATTCATTTATTGGTCAATTCTTGTATGTACCCCAACCGGGTATTGAACCTGCAACCTTCATATGTCGGGATGACGCTCTAATCAACTCAGTGGCCAGGGCCCAAAATGTTCTATTTTTAATGGTCAGATTCCATGATATCCTCTAGCAAAAATGATTTGTTTTGTTTCCCTAAGCCATCCCACTTTACCCATTCCCTGGACCCACAGCTCTGTACGTTCTTATCTGACACTAGCCCAGTGTTTCCAGGAATTAATTCCCTTTAACTGCTTAAACAATTTGGTATAAACTCTGTTGCATCTGCCCTCTTCTCTGCCTTTCTGGGCCTGCATTGTCCAGGCTCCTGAGCCTTCTGTGTATGTTTTGGGGGCAGGGTGAGTACCTCTCAATTGGCTTCTTTGTGCTGGGTAGAAAGGCAGGTGTGAGCCGTGATTGATGGCTGGTTTATACAGTGACAGGAAAAACCTGCTGGCTGTGCAGTTTCTTTTCTGCCAGAGGCCCAGTCCGTTTCTTCTACCAGGACTTCCTTGTTAGAGAACCCCTTCAAGCTGCTTCCCTTGGAATTTTTTTATAACACTTTTCAACTGTCAAATATGAACACATTTAAAAACTATATTAATTTGATTCAGATCCTGAGTAGAGAAACAAGGGCTGAATTCTTGAGCAAATTTTTTCTTTTTCTTTCCATATAAGTTGCACATTAACCTGTGATATTGACTAATAGGTCTGAAGCAGGGGTGTGTATCACAATGACTAGGGGAGCTTTAAAAAATAGCTCCCTGAACCTCAGTCCCCTCCCCCCACCAACCAGGGATTTCCATTCAAAAGCTGTAGGGGGAGCGAGGCCTGGGGGTCTGTGTTAATACCAACAGGCACTTGGCGGGCAACTAGGACGTACAGCCCTAGGTGAGAGCCTCCAGTAGTGGTGATAGGGGCTATATTTAATAATGTTGGTTCCTGTCCCCCTACTGCCACCATATCCATCCGTCCTGTCATTCCACAGATCCTTACTAAGCATCCACTATGTACCAGGGTGCTGTAAGCACTGGGGACATGGGACAGACACCATCACTGTCTTCATAAATCTTACATTCTAGTTGGGAAACAAATAACAGAGAAGATGAATCAACAACATATCTGAGCTGCTGCTGCCTGCCATGGAGGAATACTACAGTGGACTTGCCACCTCTCGATTTATCCCATCTGGATTTCATTCCCATCTTTGCTGATTGTCCATTTATGGGCTCAACTCCTCCGAGTTTATCAAGTCTAGCGGAAATATTTCAGTCCTTGTCTTGCTTGGCCACTCTGTGGCTGGCATTCAGTGCCAGGCATTACCTAGTCTTTAGGTAAATTTTGAGGTAAGTATTGTCCTAAGTCCTTTATATGTTTGTTTTTTAAATTCTCACAACAACCCTAAGCCACACAGTATTATCATCCTCATTGTTGAGATGAGGAAACTGAGGCACCCCGAAGTTAAGTAACTTGTCCAAGGTCTTACGGCTTGTAAGTGGTAGCGCAGAGAGTTTCTTCACCATGACCTCTCCGCCTTTCCATCCTAGGTTTTCCTGTTCCCCATTTCAGTGCCTCTTTTATTCCGTCCCCGATCACTCATTTCCCCACAGCTCCCCAGGCTCGGCTTCCTCCGGCAGCCCTTTACACACTGGCATCCATACTTGCTCTCTCATCCCGCGCACTCCCAAGACAATCTCAGTTTCTCCGTTTCTGTCTATTGCTCATATCTCCGGTGGCTCTCAGATTTGCACCACTGGGCTAGACCTGCATTTTGACTTTCCAATGACCTAACTGGTGCACGCACTTGCATATCTGGTGGACACTCCTCTTATGTTTATTTAACAAATGAGTGCCTACCATGTGCCGGGCACTATGTGGTTATTGCAGATATTATAGTGAAAAAGGCAGATGAGGTCTCTGGCTAACGGAGTTTCTTGTCTAGCAGAGAAGACGGACTGACTGCAAACAAATATAACGTGCCCCCACACGAGCTACCACACGGCCTCGTCTTTATTAGCAAACTTGCTTTGCTTCCTGCTTTCTCAATTTTAGCTGATAATACAACTTCAGAGTTGCCTTTAACTCCTCCTTCTTCCTCAGGTGCTATCTCCAAGTCTGTCTCCCACATTCTCTTGACTCCTTTCCCTTTTTATCGTCACCACCACCTTGAGGTCATTTCTTACCCAGGAAACTTAGTTGACTTTCTATTTGGCCCTGTCTCCAGTTCTACATTTCTTGAATCCATTGTCTACACCAGTTTTTCTAAAATGCAGATTTGCTTGTGCCTCTCCCTTCCTTACATCCTCTGGTGGACCATCTATCTGGCCCTGCCTCTTGGAGTGATGGCTCTGCTTTTCATGGGAATCCATTCCATCTGTCCATCCCTGCCCTCCTCCCTTCTTACACATTCCATGCTGCTGACCACAGTGATTAGTTTTAGAACAGGCAAGCCAGGGCCAAGCAGAAATGTCATACATATAAGGAGGGACCCTCCAAAACTAGGACTTCATTGATAAAAAACTGTGTATTTATTCTTACATGTTTAAACTTCTGTTACCTTCAAAGTAGCCTCCATCTGGTGTAATACACCTATCAAGATGTTTTTTTCCACTGCTCGAAATAGTTTTCAAGCTCATCAATTTTGATCCCCCTTAGTGCTTCTGTCATTTTTTTTCCTTTGGTCTGTTTTACTTCTTCCACATCGACAAAATGTTTCCCCTTGAGGACTTTCTTCATCTCAGGAAACAAAAAAAAGTTACTTGGAGTGACTTCGGGTGAATAGGGAGGGCGGGACACAGGGGTCATGCCATTTTTTTGGTCAAAAACTAGTGAACGCTCAGCCCGGTATGGGTAGGTGTGCTCATAAATCACCCATCATGAAATGGGCAATGAGTCCTCAGAAAAATTCACTGAGACCGAACACAGCCTCTCACAACAATGCCAGCTGATACACTGACACAGATGAGTTTCTAGAACACTCACCTAGCAGAGAAAGGCTGTACTACAATGGGCTTGCCCTCCAGAAGATAATTCTGTTTGTTTATTTGTTTTTAGATCCCCCCTCGCAGGTGTTGGTAGGGCGATGGTCTCACTCTTGCTCCAGGATCTGAGCTGTCTCTTTCCCTGCTCATGGAGAGAGTCTCTGCAAAGATGGAGGCAATGCATGGAAAGAAGCAGCGCTGAGACAGAGCCTCGGGACATCGTCAGCTTCTAGATTTAGCAGCACGTGAAGCCAGCTTTATCCACGGACTTCACCAATTACAGGAGTCAATAGATTTCCTATGTTAAAATCCCAGTGCTGCCCACTTACAAGCTACGTGTGCTCTGGCAAATTACTTAACTTTTCTGTATATCAGTTTCCTTACCTCTAAAACGGGCATAATAGTAACAACAACCTCACAGGGTTGTAATGATGTTTAAATGAGTTAATACAGGGTGGGGCCAAAGCAGGTTTACAGTTGCGAGTATGTGAAACACAGAGTTTATTCTTGTATAATTATTCATTAATTATTGTATTATTTTCCAGATGAACAACCGGAGACCTACTTTGGTACCACCCTGTCCATATGGAGAGCTTAGAAAACTGTTGAGTGCTCAGTAAGTATTAACTCATACCTTTGTTATTATAATAATAATAACTGAGTTTGGTCTTGGGTTTCCGTAAGCTGCCAATGAAAGAGTCTGGAGGAGCAAGCGCACACTCTGAGACCTGCCGGCGAGGCTGAGTTTCCGCCTTCTCCCAAGCAGCTCTCTCACACCCCGTACCTTGGGCATGTTTGTATTGAACTTCCAGATCTTCCCAAATGTTCACGATGCCTTGTTTCCAGGCCTATAATGTTCTTTCTGTCCAGAATGCACTTCCAGTTCACCTGGCAAAGTCAGATAAGATGATTCTGAACAGCAAGAAGCAACTAATTCAGAGCACCCAGAAATTTTGGGTCTGATGGTGCCATTGATTATTGCTGATGCCCAGCAATTCTCAACAATTCGAGCCCCTGCATTTTAAAAAGGATTTCCTCTTCCATCATTCTCAAATGTACTTTTTTTTTTTTTTTTTAATGAAGAGCTCTACAGATTTATGGACATTCAAGACTCCTTACTCAGCTCAAGTTTGAGATCAGGCCAAAACAAGGTGACCCGTTAGCTCTCTCCATCTTCCATTGCCAGAATGGAGGACACAAATTACAGCAAAAACATGGGCTCCCCAGAGACACACAGCCTTCTGACCAGATGGACAGTGAGATGAAGACATTGGGTATTAGGAAAGATGTGTTTCCTTTCTTAGATCTCAAGAGGGGACAAGCAAGAATCCTTCCTGGTCATGCTCCCTGACTCCCACACCTGCCTTTGCAAAAACTCAGATTTCTAAACCCTGACAGTGGCCAAATTGATTTAACTAGATTTTTAAAAGCAAGAATAGTTTCTTCATTGTGTATAATGCCCCAGCTAGGTCTCTAGACTATTTGGGAACGGTAATAAAATCAAGATGCTTCTTCCTTATTTCAGTGGGAAGATACTGTCTCTGGATCTGGGCCCCTAAGGCTGTGTTTTACTGTTGGAGTCAAACAAATGTAAATAATTTAAAGCAATACCCCAATAGTATTTTCCTTGTTTAAACTTTATTCTATGTCAGTTCACCTCAGGCCTGGAAACCTTTGGCTGTGGCTGAGGAGAAATGGCTGTGTTATTGCCAGAGTCCAGCCTGGCCAAGTTTCCCAGACACTGGCTAGCTCCTGGGTGGTAGAGCTTGGCTGAAAGACATGGATGCAAACATAGTCACTTTTTCATTTGCCTGAACTGCTATTTGAATGAAGACTATTAAGGGATCTAAATGTGAAAACATTATATACCAGCAATAGACACATCCCCAAGTGCGTGCATATGGCCTAAATTAGACCACCTAAGTAGGCTGTGTGCAATACCTAGAAATTACAAAAAAAAGAATTGGATAATGAGAGGCAGCAGCTCGTGAAGCCAGCCCACCAGCAGAGAGAGCTCGGTGTTCCTAGAAGGGCTTCCTAGAGGGAGAAATGGAAGTACATTGCACATGAATGAGAAGTGCCTCGGTCCTTTCTTCCCGTCTCTCCCCTGTAATCCATCCCCTCCCCGCTCCCCTGCAGGAACAAAAGTCCTGACTCACGGCCTAGGCCCCATCGGCGAAGAGGTCACATTCTTTTTGAAAACTTGTCTTCCTTATCAGTGTGTTTAAATAAAGAACTACATGAAACAATAAAAAATACATAATGGAAGATAATGATTTCTGTCCCCGTTGTTTCCTTTACTTCCTACTGCCTTAGGTTATGCCTTTCATAGATTTTTTTAAGACTTCATTTTTAAATAGCTTTTCTAGGTTCACCGCAAATTTCAGAAGGTACAGAGATTTCTCCTATGTCCCTTACCCCTGTGCGTGGCCACCTCCACTCTCAGCATCCCCAACCAGGGTGGCACATTTATTACAATTGGTAAACCTACAGTGAGGCATCATTATCACCCAAATCTCATAGTTTACATTAGGGTTCACTCTTGGTGGCGGTAAGTACTATGATTTGGGCAACTGCAGAACGATGTGGATTTGTCATACTTGTATCAGAGTATTTTCACTGCCCTAAAACTCCTCTGCGCTCTACTTATTTATTCCCCTCCATCTTGAGGCTTCCTCTCCATCCTGGCCACCGTTGATCTTTTTACCGTCTCCACTGTCCATACTCTCGTTGATACAAACATGCATATACATATATGGGGAAGAAGATAGTTGGTGATTGTTTTTATAAAAAATTAACTCTGGCTTACTTTTTGTTTTACTTAATACGACATCATGGATTTCTCTCTAGGTTAATAGATATTTCATTTCTTAATTGCTGCATAATATTTTGTATTAAGAACATACCATAATTTAATGAACGACTTCCTTATCAATGGATGTTTAACAATAAACAATCCTGGCAATAAACATATCTTTGATATAAATATTTATTGTGCTGGCAATTTTATTCTTATAGGGTGAATTTTCAGAAGTGGATTATTGGGTTTGTGTGTTTTTAACAAATTTAATAGACATTTCTAGTTTATTTTCCCAAAGGTTGTAGTACTTTAAGCTTCCCAGAATATATGACAGTGGGAATTTCCCCCAATTATTGCCAATTCTGTATTATCTCTTTATCTTTTCATCTCTGCCAATTTGATAGACAGAAAATTATATCTCTTCATTAAATTTATTTTATACTTTTTTGGTTATGAGTAAGTTTGATCATCTTTTCATAACCTTTTGCTTTCTTCTGCTGTGAATTCTTTCTTCCTTTGCCTATTTTTATACCGTGCTGATTTTTTTCTTACAAATTAAAAGAGTTCTTTGTACATCGGGGAGATTAACTATTTGTCTACCATATATATTGTATATTTTTTTTCTCAAGCCATCATTGGTATTTTGACTTTATTTAATCTTTTAACAATAAAATAATTCAGTCGAATTTTGTGGGTGTTTCCCTTTTGGCTTCTGGGTCACTTATCTTTAGAAAGTCTTTCCACTTCAGCGTTAATGGGAACTATTCTAAATTTTCTTCTAACACAATTTTCCAACTGAATCTTAAATTTATTTAAAATTTTTTTGGTGTATGGTTAGAGCTAAGGATCTCTGTTTTCTTCTTGAATGATAGCCAACTATGTCAGCAGCATTATGTAAATAAACACTCCTTTTCCCAGTGAGTTAACATATCTCCTTTGTCATGTTAAGTTTGCATTTATACTTGAATTTAATTTCTGAACTCTTTATTCTATTTCACTAATCTGGGCAAATACCATAATATTTTTATTATAATGGTTTTTTATGAAATATCTGGTAAGGCAAGTCTACTCATGAATATGAATATACTCATATTCATATTCATATATATGTATATTCATATTCATATTTGTTGGCTAGGCTCAGATATTTATTGTCCCATTAGAAATTTAACCTTATTTTATGCAGTTGCCAAAATTTAGGATTCTGAGTGGATTTGCATTAATTCTGAAAGGATCAACGTGGTAAAGATAAATTTACATATTTTTATTGAGAATACGGTATATCATTTTACTTGTTCCACAAACTTCCGTAACATTTTGTAGTTTTCTTCAGTATTGACCCTTTGCCTTCACTGTTAAGTTAAAATTGTGGATGATTTCGTTTTACTGATATTGTGAAAGCATTGTCAAGTGGACTTCAAATGCCTAAGTGGCAGCGGCTTGACCTCTCCCCCACCTGATGCCGGGACTCCGGCCCCTCTCTTAAGTGTCCCCAAGTTACTCACAGACACGCACAAGGCTCTCTGCCTGGTCTGGCCCTGCGGGCGCTGGGAGGCAGCCACCTTTCTTCCTCAAAGCTCTGGTTCTCCTTTGTCCTTCTCAGCCAGGTGGCAGGCCTGCCCTTTGGCCAAGGCAAAGGATCATTTTAAGTATGGCGCCACCTTTGCCAGACTAACATCTCCAGGGGCCTCCAAAGCTGTCCATTTCCGGCAGGCCAGAGAGGTAGGGAGCATGGCCTTTTCCCTAACCTCACGCCACCTCTCATCACCTGGTCCCAGATGGCTGTGCTTGGTCTGAAAATCTCCCACAGTCACACTTGCCCAGGTCCGTCAGCTTTTGGCTCTCGTCCCTCAGCCTGAGGCTTTCCTGCCTTCCTGCGGGACGAGGAGCCAGAGAAAGAAGAGCAGCTTTTTCTCCTCTCAGCTCAAGCTCATTTCTTCCCGAAATTAGAGCAACAGAGTTTCTCCGAGGTGTAACTTCCCCCGTCCCACAGCTGTGTGTTTAACTCTTTGGATCCTCAGCCCCTCTAATGAGCTTCATTCCGGCAGGAAGTCGTTTTGCCTCCTTATAAAAAACTAAAAGGCGCCGAGTGGAGCCTTTAGTTCTCTCAGAACGGAGAAAAAACTGACCCAGAGAGGTTAAATCTCCAGTTACTGTAACAGAAAATAGAGCCAATATTGAAAAGTACAGTTTTTTTCTTCTTCTGTCATCTTCATCAAAGTTTTGAAATTCAAAGATGCCCATTTTCCCCGGCCCACACCCGTGGTCCTGTGTGCCTCCCCTGCCCCCAGCAGCCCCTGCCGGGGGATGTTTCTCTGCCTCAGGTAGCCTATGGTGACATCTTGGTGGCAGAGGGCAGTCCACTGAGCCTTTCTCAGTTACACAGGATAATAATACAGTCTACTTAGGATCCCACATGCGTTATATGATCCAGTCCTCATAACTATCCTATAAGAGAATTTATTTTCCCTCATTTTATTAATGAAAAAACTGACGCTGAGAAGAGCTAAACGAATTGGGTAAGCAGTACCGACAATAATGGAATTCAAACGCGGCTCTCACTCCTTAGTCCAGGCCTTTAACTGTCTTAATATATGTTCTGGGGTAGGGGTAGGGGAGGGAATCCTCCTATAAACCTTAGTTAATGAGTAGCCAGTCCATCCACTTCCCCTGCAGTCCTGAGGCCTTGAACAACTTCTCACGATAAAGTGCGTGGTCTTCCATTTCCCCTTTTAATCAGGCGACCCTGGCTCTATGTTACATGGTATTTATATGTGGTCTAATTATCTCTGTTTTACAGTTAAATACACGAAAGCTCAGAGGGCTTACTAAAGAAAGGGGACAGCGTTCAGGTTATATTTACATTAAGAATGGAGGTAAAGAATCGGTATACAACATCAGTGATCGCATTAAATCAGGGATAATAATTTTACTGGTTTAAATTTGTAGTTTGACATGTATTTAATTTGTAAATGTCTGCAACTGGGGGCTTGTATTTAATTTATAAATTTATGTTAGTTTCTAATTTTATAAGCTTAAGGAATTTATATCCAGTGGGTTTTTTTTCATATTTAAGTAACACTATAATAAAAATAATTTAAATCAACGTTAGAGGCTCCATGAAAATACTTCCCTTAATAAGGATATCACTTAGAGAAATACTAATACACACCTCCCCTCAGCCCTGTGACATATGTTTTCTCATCCCAGTTTATAGACCAAGAGACGTGTGCTTAACCAGACACATGCCCAGCCCATACGAGCAGATCTAGGGAGTGACCAGACCGGGCACAAACTAGGGGGTTTGAGCCAAAGTCTATGTGGTTCTTTCCTGGAAACTCCTCCTTCTTAGCAATGAGACTTTATTTCACATATTCAACTGAAACGTGCTTTGTTAAGGTGTTATGTGTCTCATCTTAAAGTGATGATATTCAACCTTAGGGAGTTTAAAAATAATCCCTCCGAGGAACCCATATCGACAAGCCTGGCAAGGCAGTCAGTATTTGAATTAGATTTAGTATAAAGGTTTAAAACATTTTTAAAAAGTCATTTGAATCCTATTGGGCCCATGAAGGGGAGAAGGGGAGCAGGGAGGGCGTGGGGAGCGCGGGGTGAGGATGAGAGTTCGGGTTACAGCCCAAGTATTCTCATCGGGGCCAAAGTAAAAGAAACAGTTAGACTAGATCACGTTTCTAATCCTAGAAGTATGAGTGCTACTTTCAGTATTTTAAGAAGTCTAACGTAAGGAAAGGAACAGCGTAATTTAAACATCAGCCTTCTTTGTTTTGGCTATAATTACATTAACTCAGTGAGGGTATCATTGGTTTGCTCATGCAGAGTAGAAATTTGGATGAGAAGTTATACATAATTTGGGCGACTAAAGTTAAGAAAATAAATGGACTATTTACTAAATTTCATTTGTTGAGTAAATAAAATCTTCAGAACCACTTACTTGTTTAACCAGTGATTACTGTGACTGGACTAAGTGGCAGGCAGTAGGTACACAAAGATGAATAACAAACTGTCCACACCCTCAAGGGCATGTGTGTATGTGTGTGTGGTATGGGGGTTGATGATGAATGCAGGGTAGCATTTATAATTCAGTGTGAAAATACAATAATAAAATAATGTACAGAGAATTAGAGGACCAGGACAGTCTCAAGAAAGAGAATTCTACCTGGGCCTCAGGGATATGGTGAAGTTGCCCGGTCAGAGAAGGCTCTCTCTAGCATTAGGAAATGAGCTGAATCTTGCAGGGTGAGTCAGAGAGGAGGGATGTGAATTCCTGCCAGAGGGAGCTGTGCCAGGGAAGGCCTGGAGGTGAGAAACCGCAAAATGGGTTGACAGGGAATCACGAGGAGTTTGGTGTTGCTGCTGCATAAATTGTGAAGACAGGAGATTTGAGGAGTCAGTAAGGGGCCACATATTAGGAGACCCTTACATAGGGTAATCATTAAATTTATCACCCAAACTGGGACACTTTTGAAAATGAAGGAGGACACTTGTAATAATTACATACCAGAACAACAGGTGCAAACAAGTAAGCCCTGACAAATGGTCAGCCCATGTACAAGCCAAGTCTGACAGCTTCGATTTCCTCATTGACTGACAGAGAATCATCAAGGGCTTTTGAGCACAGAAGACACATGACGAGACTTGAGTTTTAAGTGGATTTTTACAAATAATGAATTCAAAGAGGAGAAGCTACAGGGAAGGCTCTATCCTCCAGATGTATTTATTCAAGTAATCTTGTTTGAAAGCTGCCATGAGTTGGCGCCATACCGGGGCCAGGCATGCAATATGAACAAAGCCAGAATTGATTCCTGCCTTCCAAAAGTTTGCAGTTTAGTGGTGGAAGACTGCCAATAATTGAAGAACACACAAATAATTGTAGAATTGCAAAGGTGAAAATTCTGTGAAGGAGAGGAAACAGACACTGGTAGAACCTAACTGACCAAAGAGAAGAGGGAAGTCTATTCTGGACAAAAATGAGAGGCTATGCAAAGACCCTGTGGTAAAAGGTGCAGAATGGCTGACAACACAGAACTCACTGAATAGGAATGTGTATATTTGGTGGGTAGCAAAAAAAGGCATTATATGGTTACAGAATAATGTGTGCAAGTGTGGCCCTTCCCCAGCTGAATGGTCTGCTATGGAGTAGCCTCAGTTCTGAGCTCCTCTGACCTCTTCACTGTGAGTGGCTAAAGTGACAACCGAATTTCTCTGCCTCCTCTGAGGAATTAGGAGGTGATGGGTAACAACGTCTATTTTCTACCTTTATCTTGTATTTATCCTTCACACTCTTTGCTGATCTAGTAGTAAACAGATGTTGGGCCAACTAAAGAAATCAAGACTGACTCATCATCATTTTTGGTCTTCAGACCCACGCCTGCTTTTCTTGACTGACCTGGTGTAGGAGGGAGCATAGCCTTTTAAAGGCCAGTGGGGCCACAATGAGGAAAGCAACAGGGTGGGAGGGGGAGTGTGAAGTAAGACCAGTCCAAAGAGAGAGACAGGGGCCGGACCAAATGGACTTTGCATGCTGTGTTAAGAAATTGTGTTTACATCCTATGACCAATGGGAAGCCGATGATGACCTTTCAGATCTTCAGTCAAGAAGATTGTTCTAGAAAGAAAAACTAAGTGATGGGTAAGAATGAAAGATGAGATACCAGTAAAGAGGTCATTCTAGTGGTCCAAATAAAAAAATGATAGTAGTTCTGTCTAAGGTGATGGCACAGAGATAGTTGATAACCACCAAATATTTGATTGCACTTACACATTTCTCAGTCTACTTTGTAGTTAAGTTAGCTCACGCGAGTAGCTGTGGCTAATGGCATCCGAGCAGACTGGTGTGTGTTACTTTTGGTCAGAGACAACAGGGGAGCTACTTCTGTCTCTTGTCTTTCCTTGCTATCGTGAGCCTGAGTTCAGGTAATGGAGCTCCCGGGTGGAGGAGGAATGCTTGATTTGTGTTGAGTTGTAGTGAGGAATCAAGCTTTGTTGTGTTAAGACATTAAACTTTGGGGATATATTTGTGACTAAAGCATAGATTATCCTCTTTTGGTTAATACAGGAGTAGATAATGGAGAGAAAGATGGATGAATTTGACTGAGAAGTACTTTTGTAGCAATTGTAATCAGCCTAGAGAAAATGGATTAGAGATGAAGCTTTGAGGAAGAGAGAGGTGTCAAGGATGACTCCTTGGTTTCGGAGTGAATGTGTAAGTGGATGGTGCCATCTGTCACTGAGATAGAAAGCAATTGAATTTCTAAAGATAGACCAGATACATTTATATCATCTCCAGGAGGAACACGGATCAGTGGGTAGGATCACAACGCTCCAAGTCAAAAAACTGGTAGATTTTCAATAAATATTTATGACTAGTGACTCATTGCTGCTAACTAGCTACTATTTTAGGTAATTTGTTTTAGTTAACAGGGTCTTAGTTACTTAAATGAATAGAAAGCAATAGAAATCTGTATCTACATTAGGGATTATTTAATTTGAAGATCAAACAAAGTAATATCTGGTTATAGGATTAGAAGTATTTGTTGGCACTAGTCATCTCCTGGAATTTGACTAATAACTCATAGCCCATTGTCAGGAATTCTTAGAAGCAGTTCCAAGGGGAGTTTTGTTGAATGGTAATCCACTGTAACGATCAGATTTTATTTTTTACCCAGATTTCTCCCAACTTGAGTACTATACTAGTTATTGATTTCAGAATTTAGCATCTTAAAAGAACAAAATTTACATGTCACTGTTTCTGTGGGTCACAAATCCAGCTGTGGCTTAGCTGGGTGTCTCTGGCTCGAGATGTCTTGTGAGGTTGCAGTCAAGCTGTTATCTGGGGCTCTGAGTTCAACTGGGGAAGTATCTGTTACCAACATTATTAATCTGGATGTTGGATGACCTCAGACGATTTGCTTCCAATCTCACTCACATAAGTTTCTTCCTGGGGCTGCCTCACAACACGGCGGCTGGCTTCCACCAAAGTGAGTGAGCACCCAAGACAGAAACCACAGTATTTGTAGAAGCTAATTTTGGAAATGATATCTCATTACTCCTGCCTTATTCTATTTATTAGAAGCAAGTCAATAAATTCAAAGGGGGGGATTATACAAGGGCTTGAGTAACAGAAGGTAGGAATCACTTGGGACCACCTTTGAAACTGCCTATCACTCCAGTGGCTTGACTTATAGAAGAAAGGATTTGTCAACATATTTGTTTTCTTTTCACCGAAGGAAACCATCTAGGAGCCATTGAAATTATTAAAATCTCAGGTGAATTATGTAAATTCCTGGCTCACTGATATTTTGTCCAGTATATCTTGTACTAAGCTCTCAAGAGATTAGACTGCTTGGATTTTCCTACCAAAACCTAGGGGTTCACAGATCACGATTTGCCATGTTCCTAGAATTTTTGTCTTTCACGATGCCAGATCGGTGGTACTCAGAATCTTGCCCAGGAGCTTGAGCCTGGGAGGTTCTGAGGGATCCCAGGAATTTGCTCCTAATTTAGAGAATGACCCACCGGGCCAAAAGGCTTTCTTTCTAATGGCAAATCCTTGTGCTGACAAGGATCTGGGACAAGGACAAAGGAGTCTTTTTCTTTCTTTTTAAAACAAATCTGCTGTGACCCATCTTTGACTTGCTGTTTTACAATTATAGCAAGTGGTTATAAGTGTTTGGATTCTAGAGAGTAAAAGCCCAAAGAAGAATCCAATTCTTCCTCTCACTAGCTGTGTAATCTCAGCTTAAGCGTTCTGCGACACAGGGAAACGGTCAGTGTTTACAGCATAGGGTTGTGATGAGGAGTAAGTTAATGCATGAGAAGCACTTAGAGTACTTGGCACACAAAAGACACTCAAAAAATAAATGTTCAGCAGTGTTATTATTCTAGCTCTTCTTGTCTTGAGGACATCTGCCTGAGATGCTACAAAGCACTGCAGGTAAAGCTATGATAGAGTAAAACAAACGATTCTTTCTTCCACCTGATACCCTCTTTGCCCCCTTAGTCCACATGCTTTACCAGTTCCTCCTCCTCCTCCTCCTTCTTTTTCTCTTCCCTTTCTTACTCTTAAAAAGCATAAAACTATAGTTCTATTTGGCCGTATGGGTAAAATTTGAATAATCATTTGTGTTAGATGTATGAAAGGACATGAGAGTGTTTCTGCGTGTATGTTAACATATAAACAAAGAGATGAATTACCTTCCGTTTCCATCACTACCTGATAAAATCCTCTCTTTTGTAAAAGACCCATTTCAATTATTACCATTTCTAAAAAGGTCTTCCGAAGTCCCCAACACATACGACCACTGCCTTCTCACTTTCTATCAACGCCCTACTTGTATTTCCCTTGAGATATTTGATGTACTATATTCAAGCTTTCGAGCCAGTGGGAAACAGTTGCTGATTTCGGAATAGCCAAAGACCCCTTCATCCTGATTTCTCAAAGCACACTCCAAATCCTATTTAACAAAAGAAGCACTTGTTGTAAAACCTGCTCTAATAAGTTGGCACTTCACCAGCCACCCCAAGGGGCCAAATGGGAAAGCCCCCACATTTCACTACTGCACTGGAGAGTGTGATCCACAGGGGTCGTGAGGTGGCTCCTCAAACCGGGGCCAGGGCGTGGTTCCAGCTCGAAACTCACTCACCTGAAATTCTTGAACACGGCCACTTCTACACCTAGAGTGGACACACAGCAGCACAGCTTGGCTGTAAAGATAGGGATGAATGTTTCCCAAGAAGGAATTTCTAGGACAGCACGCCACAGAACAGGAGAAAATAGGACAAAGAGAACCATCCGATCAGAGCTGGAGTTCACTCTCACTAGCCCGAAGGCACTTTATGTAGAAATTGTTATTTACAAAAACATGCGAAACAGTAAATAGAATCAATGGCTTCAACAGACTGAAGAGAGTCCGACCCTCATCATAGGACTTGACAGAAATGATAAAGAAACACTTATCATAATTTTTAAGGCATAACATTTAATGTTCCTTCCACTCTAGGTTTCTGTCAAACTCAGCTCTAGTGGGCGCTGTGGTGCGCCACTCAGGTTCCTCCTTCGGGGCGGCACTTGCCTCAACTGTCGGGAGTGTTGCCTACTGACTGCCCACAGCTGAGCGAGGAATTACTCTTGGTGGAATGGAGACCTTTCACCCAACATTTTGCGCTCTCCCTGTGGGCAGCCTGCATCCAATGGCCATTTGATGTGGAGGCACAAAGGACTGCCCCCTTGGCTCAACCAATACCAACTCCGAAGGCAGGGCTGAGGTCTCCTTTGTAAATGAGCTGTGGTTCCGCTTCTCCCAGTGCCTGTTTCTGCAGCGCGCCCTTCCTCAAGGCTGCCGAGGGGGCCCCTGCTTGCAAATCTCTGCCTCATGCTCCGTTTCCCAGAGAATACAACCTAACCCCTCTATATTCTATTCTGTGTAACAGGTCATGAATAAAGACATTTACCACAGGCTCAGAACCTGTGCTGACGACGACTTTCATTCATTATTTCCTTTCATCCTCACAACAACCCTAGGAAGCAGTATTTTTATTCCCATTTTACAGTTGAAAAAAACTGAGGCTCAAGAAGTTTAATAATAAATTGCCCAGGGTAGAATAGCTATAAAGCAGAAGAATCCAAACTCAAATCTAAGTGAGGATTAAATGACATCACATTTTCAAAGTCCTTACGTGGTGCTTGGCACAGAGTGTTTAGTGGATGGTGACAATCATTATTATTATCAGGCAATCCTAACCAGAGATTTTAGCAAGCTGGACCATTTACCAGGAGTTGGAACCAGCTCGCGTAATGTACAAACCTAACCCCCAGAGGCTATCTGGAATATTATGAGAAATGAGTAGGCAACGGCCAAGTGGGATGATCGCATGATGAGTAATAACAGAGCCAGCTGTTTATCTTGTCACACAGACGTGTGGGTTACTCGGGGAATAAACATGTTGCTGCTGGAAATGGAATATCTTAAAAAGCAGCTAGACTTTGAAATACAACCTGATTTAGTTGAGTGGCATTCTCCCCAGTCCCTAGCACAGCATTTCGCATTGAGTATGTGCTTTAATCAATGTTTGTGAGCCACGGGCATCTGGTTGCTGGCAAAATTCACTTGCCTCGTTCAGGGGCAAATATGGAATATTTCTGTTAATTATAATAATGACTATTTTTAAGCATCAATATATTGCTCGGTGCTTCATTTATTTCATGGAAAATCAGGGTCTGTGCTACACGTAGAAGCTCAATTTAAGCCTTTCTTATTAATTTAACAAAATAAGGATCCCCTATTTAAACCGATGCTGCTGGTGTTAGAAAAACATATTTTATATCTGATCTAGAGAAGTGACCAAGGGGTTCCTCAGAGCCTTTTTATGGCCTCGACGGACATAGCCATAGGTGCTTGAAATGACTGCCCTGCTCCAGGTGGTAGGTCCAGAGCCAGGCTACCTGACAGGTTTCTCCACATGACTAGGTTAACCTAGATTAATTACCACCACCTCTACTGATGCCTGGTTGGAATTAGTCAATGCAAATCAATCAGCTTATTCGGTTCCTATCTTAGTGATGACATTCTACTATTGCGAAGGAGGGAATCAACAAGAAGCTCTGATCCTAAGTCTCTCACCAGGAGAGAGTCAATTTCAAGTGGCTCATTCATTTGTTCATTTATTTATTCGTTCAACACCTATGGAGAAGCCAGCAGTTACTGTACCAAGCACTAGGGATAGATAAAAATAAATAAATATCGCACTATTTCTGCCTCTGAGACTCCTACAAGGTTCTCTTATGTAAACTACAATTATGATAATGTATGATGAGAAAAGAAGTACCGTGGATGTGTGTGCAAGTGCCCGGGGAGCCCAGGAGAAGAGTGACCAACTCTGGGGAGGTAGAGAAGGCTGCGCAGAAGAGCCAACACTTGGTTGGGGGCTGGAAGGATGAGGGAGAGCTTGCCAGAAAGAGATGCTTCAGGAGAGGATTCCAGGCCAAGATGTGAAGGAATGAGAAGTACCAATAGGTATAAACTCCTCTGAAATCAGTTTAAAACTGATCTTTCTTTAACTTCTTGATATCTGAGTTGTTTCTTTTAGCCATCCTGGTTCCTATACCCAGAATTTGTTGGGTCCAGTTCCACATCGTAAAATTAGCGGTTGAATGAGATGGTCTCTATAGCTCCGCCCAGCTGGAATATTCCATCATATGATTCCATGATTTTATTCCAGCTCCCACTCCTCTGGAGAATTAATTCCTTCCCCTCCCAACTCATTATTTACCTTCTTTTCTTCTTTCTTCTTCTCTTAGATAGATTCCTTTGTTCATATGCCATTTCCACATCTAAACAGAGTCAACCTATTTGTTGTCTATTGGTTTCTTTTGGCCTTGCCTATCTCTAAGAGGTTATTTGCGCAATGTAAATGGACATTTTTAGAGTATTGATGTTGGGATGAATCTTTCCAAAGGTTAAGAGGGGCCAAGAATAATATGCCTCTGCCAGAAAATTTTGGCAACTCCAAAATTTTTAATAGATAATAGTTATCTATTAATTGGGTATTTGTTTAGCCTTTCTCATGTGCCAGTAGTGTGCTAGGCACAGAAGAGTATATAGGGAAGAATAAGAAAGAACACCTGCCAATAAGGCCTTACAGTCTAGTAGAGGAAGAAGGTAAGTATGCAATGACCATCACATGAAAAAAAGCAACCATAACTAATTTTATACAAAATTAACTTGAACAAGAGTAGGAAGATGCATGGAAATGTACAAGCGGTAAATTACTTGACGCACATAAGAACATGGTAATTTTCAAAATTAGATGATTGCCAATCATCTAATGGGTGAAAGGCAGAGGCGGAAGTCTCAACCTTTTCTGCTCAATGTAAAGAAAAGGAAATAGAAATAACAGAGAGAATAAAAAGCCATTAGGAGTAGAAACCACTTGACTCTTTAGTGAAAAGTCCTAGCTAGAAAGAAGATAGGCATCCAAAGAGAGTAGCAATACCCTATTATGTGCCTATCATGTTGAGATTTAACTGCATGTTTTAACATAGTCTGTCTCATTTGTTTCATACCTTAGTCCATGACATCATCACCTCCGGCCACAGGCTGCTGGATTTCATTGATTGATGAGTATCTTTTGAACTATGGCCTCCTTTCCACTTCTGTTGATATGTGTGAGGTTAGGTATTCTCTCTCCCCTGACTTTTGCAAAAACCAGGCTGCTTTGCTTGCTTCTGCTCCATCATCCATTCTGCTCCAGACAGAGCTTTCTAGAGTGCCTGGCTGACTCTAGTTCACTATTCAGAAATATTTATGGCCTCCCAATGAAAAATATAAACTTCTTGGCTTGGCAACTAAGACTCTATTCTTTGGCTTTTACTAAGCATTTTTTGCTAAACTCCTTCATTTGCTTAGTGTTTAAACTACACGATTTATGCAGCTTTCGGAACATGATGTTTTCCTTTGTACCTGAAGTGTTTTGTTAACTCAGTTCCATTTACTGGACTCTCTCTCTTCTCCACTCCCACCTTCCAAAGTCTGACTTCTTTTTTTAAGATTTTATTATTTTTTAGAGAGAAGGGAAAGGAGGGAGAAAGAAAAGGAGAGAAACATCGATGCGTGAGAGAAACATGGATCGGTTGCTTCTTGCACATCCCCAGCTGGGGACCTGGCCCACACTCCAGGGATGTGCCCTGACTGGGAATTGAACTAGTGACCTTTTGGTTCACAGGCCGATGCTCAACCCACTGAACCACACCAACCAGTGACTTACTGTCTAAATTATAAGGATCCAGGAGTAGCAGGGCTCCCGGGCCTCAGAGAACAGCTCTTGCCAAAGAGTGGAGAGCCAAGGAGTTTTCCTCTGTCCCTGAGAGCCTCTCAAATCAGGCTATTGGGTACAAAGCCCAGGCTTTTAACAAATAGGCTCTATTGTATTTATAAGTGTATGAGAAATTAATTTGAATTGATGGGGCTCTGCCATTGGCATAAAGAGTGACTTAAAGAGGCTTCCTCTTGTCTGCATCATGAGTTAGAGAGTCCGCGAAGCACTCTTGAGAAAGGCAAGTGCGAGGACTGGTTTCCTCTGCCTAACCCAAGGCCCCACTCTTCCCCTAGTGCAAGGTGAGGAATTGTAGTTCTTAGCATTAATTAACTCAAGCTTAAACCCATCACAAAGCAACAAATACCTGGTAGTTTGATGTTGATAAACACTATAGTTTCTTTCAAAGCTCAGCTGGTTTCTGAATATGTCGGATAGCCTTTGAAAAGAGAAAAATGTACAATTCTTCTTAAAATGTTCATTTATTCACTCATCCAGTATTTACTGACCACATGCATGGCAGGCATTTGATGTAAGATACGCTATCTATCCTGCCAAAATAGATTTACTGTGACCTTAAGTAGTAACTGACCCTGCTGCAGAGTCATCCCATCTAGCCAAAAGTGCTATCATTGCAATGAAGAAGAACCATAGATTGTTCTTGCCCCACAATTTCTGAAGATTCTAATTCCTTAGATTGCAAGTGGATGACATGGTTGCACAAGTATTCTTCCTTTTCCCTAATAGGTAATTTTCCTCCAGCTGGTCTGAGTCAAGTACCCTGTTAATATGGAAACTACTACCTTGCTGGTCCATGGACACAAGGAGCTAAAAAACACTCTGGTGGCAGTTGGAACTTGGATTTCAATGAGACTTTTGTTGTGTCCCTTGACAAGAGTTTGCCCCCTTTGGGGACCAGGGCTTCCAACTCTATAGGGCACAGAGTTGTGGGGATGGGAAGGATAAAATCCCCAAGTGGATTATTTGGAGTAATAATAAGTGAGTCACTTTTACTCCGCTTGGTTCCCAGACTCATGTTTCTTCCAACTAGGGTCCCAGAATCATACTGAGTTTCTGATTTAATACACAGGCTGTTTCCTGAAGGATAGCACCTCACATCTCCTACCATTTGCATTAACCCATGTATTCCTAGAAGCAGACGCCAATCTGGGATTCGATGTTAAAAGAGGAAGGAGGAAGAAAGGTCTTAGACTGCATTACGGTTCTAAGAAAATTTTGTCACGGTCAATAGGAAGTCCTGGATCTCTCAGAAATGGGATTCCTTCAGATTTCTTCTGCGTACAGTCATCGGTTGGGGAGGCCTGTGGGGAGCACAGTTATTCAGTGGTGGATGTAACCAGTGAGGGTTGGCAGGGAACATCTGTCAATTACACTCCTGAAATAGGAAAGCTAAGAGGCGCATGGCACATTTTGGTGGGTACCATAACACTGTTCTAAGCATGGGGGACATGGGAGTGAGCAAGAGAGACACGGCCTCTTCCTAATGGAGCACATAGTCAAGTGGGAGGCAGTTAAGCAATCACAGCTCAGTGTGGCAACTGCCACGCAGCACAGGGCCAGAGAGGTGAGGGTGGGGGAAGCAGGTTCGGGGAGGGCTTCCTGGGGAGCCATCTAGAAGGGCAGAAAAGAGCCCAGTGCATGAATTGGAATCTAAGCCTCCCTACTTTCTAGTTACGTGTCCTTGGGCAAGCTTGTACCCTCTCCGTGCCTCAGTTTCTTCATCTACGAAGTAGGGAGAATATAGTATGCACCTCATAATGGGTTTGTAGCTCTAAAACCCCATAATATAGTCCACTTAGAAGAGTGCGTAGAACATAGTTTCCAGCTCTGAGGCAGGATCTGTGGGCTGGTCAGCTCACCAGCAGGACCTGATGTGCCAAACAAATCTCTAATCATTTCCCAGGAGCCAGAGAGTAGCGGTACATGCCCAACAGGGAGCTCACCACTGTGGCTTTAGGTACCACAGGGTAGGTGCTTGTAATTAGTTAGGGGCATATAGATAGAAAAGCTCTTCTGGCCTTGGGCTGGGAGTCCCTGCTCTGTTTGGGCATTATCTGTGCTGCCCTCCACGTGGGAAACATCCAAGCAACCGTAGCACTCACTCCTCTGTTAGAACCTGAAAGCGTTGACAAAGCTGACCTGGATCTTTGCTCAACCACTCTCCCACTGACCCGGGTCAGGCTTTGCTCTCAGGAAGAAGGGTCAGGCTTTGCTCTCAGGAAGAAGGGTCAGGTGGCCCTCACCTGCATATGTAACCCTCTACATACTGGGGCCTGTAAACCTGTTGGCCCATTTAGTTTCACCTCTTTTTCCCTTTCTTGTTGCTTAAAGTTTGCTTTGTCCACACTTACCTGACAGTTTCTATTTACGCTTCAGAGTTCAAGTCCAGGTTTGTTCATCTCCTCTCATGATTTATGAGGTCTGGGAGACTTGCAACATTACCTTTTTTATTTTTTTAAAAACACAACTTATTAGTAACCAGTTTGGAGGAGGGGTTTTCTTTCTGTTAGCTTCTGGTATTAGAGAGCCCAAGGATCCATTAATGTGAAGTTTCAGGCCCCCAGTGGATCTAAGCTCCGCTAATGAAATATGTGTTTTGGATTGGTTTGAATCAAGGACCATTTTAGAACAAGGGGTAGATGAACGATGTGTCATTTTACTTAACCTCTGACCCAAAATGTGGATGACTGATATATTCTCCAGTTCTCTGGTTCACTTGGCAGAGTTCAAGTTGTTTTCAAATAACTGAAATAATGGCTTATACAGTCACCCTTTCTGCAGCCGCCATTCTTGCACTTCACACTATAGAAGAATCTTCCTAAAATTGAATTCTGGACTTAGTACCTGCCTTCCTACCCCAAACCCTTCAATGTTCTTTCTGCAAAGGGCAAACAGCCCCAAACCTTAGTTTGACATTTAAGATCTATTCCCTGTGTGCATGACTTTCTTTCCCCAACACAAAGCCGCCACTGCATGCAAACAGGTCTGCCGACCATCCCCCAAGCACACCCTGTCTCATGGCCTCTAACTGTACCAGCCTCTCCTAGAACACCCGTCTCTGTCTCTCCTGTCCTACCAGAGGTCACCCTCCAGGCACCAGTAGAAAGCGTTCTCACCTTAATTGGAAGGCCCTTTGCATTGAGCAAAGACTACTGATAAATTTGACTGCCTTTTTCACAGCGAAGGCCCCTTCCCCTGGGACATGGTAAGCGTGTGAAGGTGAGGACTTGAATTTCTGCCTAACTCCCTTTTTCCAGTTGAGGCTATCATAAAAACCAGGTGCATGGTAGGTGTTCAATCAAAATGAGTTAGCTACTTCTGAGAATCAACAAGCAATACTTTAGAAAGCATTGTGAACATACATCTAGCCAGGTAATGTTGGAGGCCGGGGTCAGTAGAGAATGACAACCCCATTCTGTACCTTGAAGCCAGAAGAAGTGCCTCCCTGAACGGCTTCAGTGACTCTTAAGGGCTCTCCGTTCTTCCAACCTCTTCTCACCAAGCTATCCCGCCGCGACCAGGATCCTTCTTAAGATGCAGCTTTGACTCTCTGGCTCTTCGCTCCTGCTGCTCCTCTCATCCTTTTTGCTGCCTGTTCTTCACTCCTTTTCTTCCACCTTTCTCATGCCTTCCAAAAGGCTACTTTGAGGAGGACAAGATCTGGCATGATCAAGCCTTTGGGAAATCACATTTTGGGTCTTTTTAATCAGAACAGCCATCCCAACATATCCCAAAGAGTTAGTGTAATTCCCTGAGAGCATGGGCCAGGCTGCAACGTCACTGGGTAAGGGGTGTCTGCTTCAGAAAAGACTCGGAGGATGAAAGCAGAGTGCTGCTGAGTTTTCATTTTGTGCATGCTTTTTTCTTTTTTGACTCTTACCAGTCTGCAGAGATGCATGGCCTCCCACAAACACTTCTCACAAGGAGACATGAGGATCTAGGGCCAGGGAGATGCAGACCAAACACCGTGGGTTGCATTTAAATATTTGTTAATTTTTTGTGTGTGTGGCTTTTAGACCTATTTATTTCTGCCTTCAGCCTTAGCCCTAGGCCAGGGCTAATTTGCTCCATGAGATAAATATTTACCATTATAATAATTCATCAGGTATCTGTGCAAATGGGTATACATGGGCAGGGCCCAGCACTGTAATAGTAACTGACATTTGGACTGCACACTCCAGATCACAGAGCACTGCTTGTATATTGTTACAACCAATCTGTGTATCAACTCTGTGTAGTAGGCCTTACTGTACACAGTTTACACATTTGGAAAATGAGGTAAGGAATGAGAAAAGAGAACTCAGTTATTTAAACGCTCATTACATGCCAGGCACTGCAAGCTGCTTTTACACATCACCTCATTAAATCCTCAGGATCCCCCCAAAAGTAAGGATTGGTATCCATCTGTGTGCCCACCTCCTGGAGAGAGAGCTACCAACCGCTGGGTGTTCGCCATGTCCTGTGTATAACAATGTGCTAAGTGTTTGATTATACATTCTCCCAATTACTCCTCCGTTACATTCACACTATTCTCGTTATTGATGTGACAAGGGTCACAGAAGTTTAAGTTTACACAACTATTAAGTATCAGAGACAGGATTTCTAGGTTTATGGACATGAAAGCCCAGCAGCCCCCCTCTCACTCCCCCACTGAAGACTTCTGTTGACATCACTCAACAGGTAGTTAAGCGATTCAGGATTTGAACCCAAGACTTTGGGTTCTAAAGGTATGCTCATCCTTCCCCACTGCATCCCTGCTTCCTACTCAAACTGGGCAATTGTGACATTGTTCCCCATACATAGTGCTGCTTATGGGTGTAAGTGGCTAATGTAACTTTCACAGGTCCAAGGACAAATGAGAAAAATAAAAACAATATGGTGAGCTTCTCATGTAATTAAACTTATTCAACTTAAAAGATTCACCTTTAATTCTAAGATTATACCCTTTCAGTATTTGGGTGTTAAATCTACCGTCTTTTGTGAAATGCTAATAGTGCAAGACAGCAGAATTTTTTTTTTTGACCCTTCGAAAAACTACACTCATTTTTCAAAAATATGTTGGACTCAATTTTCTCTGCTCCTCTCCTCTAAATAAAACTAAATACTCGGGAAATAGTTCAACATATAACCATGAAAGGATTCTGAAAAGTGGAAAGACAGTGGACTGGCTGGGGACTTGGGAGTTTGAAGAAGAGAGTCCCCTGGATTTCCCTTCTCTTTTTTGTGTATGTTGGACTAGGCACCTGAGAGGTCTAAACCTGAAACAGTCAACAAGTTCAAAAGTAACAATAGGCAAAAATGCAAAACAAAACGAAAGGAGCAAAGCCTGCTTTCTCTGGCCACCGGCCTGGGAAAGCAAAGGCCTAGCACGGCCCGGACGCAGTCGGGAAATACATCCATGTCTAGCGGTAGCAGAGCTGCAGAGGGAAGCCCTCCCATCACCTGCACCAGGTACGGCTCTGTGAGCAGCAGCAGGCCTGGGCCACCTTGGCCCTCGCTGGGTAGCAGAGAGTCGTCCAGACCTGGTGACTTCTGGCCCAGCACTCAGTGGCAAGAAAGGACCTCAGTAAGCTCTTCCCTCCTCTCTTGGTACCACCTCACCAGTACTATGGAGCTAGAGAACAGGACAGGGAAATGGTCTCTATCCACTAGGTGTGGGATAGGGAGTCTTTAATGCCATCAGGCAGCTTCGGAAAGCACTTTCCAGTCCTACAGGTGGCATCAGCAGGGAACCAGTAGAAGCTCAAGGAAAGGCAGAAGAACAAAGCATCCCAGTACTGGATTATAAGAACTCAGAAAACTAAACTGCCATTGAAACTAAAGCCACAAAAATAGTCTACCCCCTACATACTAAACCCAAACAGGGTGACCATCAACCAGACTGGAATATTTAAATAGGGCCAAGAATCCCCTGATATAATACTTAAAGTATAATACACAAAGTGTCCAGAATACCACTAAAAACCATTTATTATATCAGGAACCAGGAAAATCATGCCATGAATGAAACAAGACAATCAACTATTGTCAGCACTGAGGTGAATCAGATACTATAACTATCTGACAAAAAATTTAAAGAAGTCATCATAAAAGTGCTTCAACAAGTAATTAAAAATTTTCTTGAAAAAGAAGAAAAATAGAAAGCCTCAGCAAAAGCATAAAAGTTATTTAAAAATCAAATGAAAATTATAGAACTAAAAAAATACAATAACCAAAATAAAAAACTCACTGAAAGTTTTGATGGTAATATGAAGAAGACAGAATCTGTTAATTTGAGAATAGATCAATTGAATTTTATTTAATCTCCTCAACAGAGATAAAACAGCCTGAAAATATTTAACAAAGTTTTGGGTTCCCGTGGGACAACAAAATATCTAACTTTCATATTAGTAGAGTCCCAGAATGAGGGAACAAGAATATGGGGCACCAAAATAAATCCAAAGGAAGCTGAAGAAAAGAAATGATGTTCTTAAAAAAAAAATCAACAAAATTGAAAACAGGAAAACAGAAAAAAATCAATGAAATCAAAACTTAGTTCTTCAAAAATATCGGTAAAATTAACAAATAGATAAATTTCTAAAAAGAGACAATAGAAATCTCTATACGAGAAATTAAACAGGGTATGACTACACATCTTAAGTCACTGAAAGGATAATATGGGATACTATAAATAACTTAGTGCTTATATGTTTAACAACTTAGAAGAAAAGACCCAATTCTTCAATGTCTATAAACTATTGAAACTCATCCAAGGTGAAATAGGTAATCTGATTAGTCTTATAACTAGTAAAGAGAGTATATTTTTCATCCTGAAAAAGTTCCTGAAAAAGAAATCCTCAGGACGAGATGGCACCACTGGAAGATTTTACCAAACATTAAAGAAAAATTAACATCAATTTTTACTATCTCTTTTAGAAAGTAGGAGGAAGGAATACTTATCAACTCATTGTATGATGCCAGTATTACCCTGATCCAAAGTCACACAAAGACAGCACAGAAAAAGTAAACCACATGCCGATATCTCTCCTGAACTTAGAGGTAAAATTCATCAAGAAAATATTAACAAATTGAATTCACCAAGGCATAAAAAAATTATACACATTGACTAAGCAGAATTTATCCCAGGTATGCAAGACTGGTGTAGCATTAAAAAAAAAAAATCAATAGAATTCACCATATCAATTGACTAAAGAAGAAGAACCTTATGATGATTATATCAATTGACACAGAAAAGGCATTTAACAAAATCCAATACCCATTCATGATTAAAAAGTAAAAAACTCAGCAAGTGAGGAATAGAGAGAACTACCTCAACTTGATCAAAAGCATCTATAAAAAACCCAGAGCTAACATCGTACATAATGGTGAAAGGTTGAAAGCCCTCACCCTAAGATCAGGAACAAAACAAGGATGCCTTCCCTCCCTCTTATTTAATATAATACTGGAAGTTCTAGCCAGGGCAATAAGACAAGAAAAATAAATAAAGAGCATTCAGATTGGAAAAAGAAATAAAACTGTCTTTTCTTTACAAAAGACATAAAAAAATGACAAATGACTATTAAAAAAAAAAATCCCAATGAACCCCAGGACTAATAAGTGAGTTCAGCAAGGTTATAGGACATAAGATCAACGAGCAAAAATCAATCACATTTCTGTATACTAACAACAAACAAAGGGAAACTGATATTAAAAACATCATGCTAATTATAATTGCTCCAAAGAAAATGAAATATTTTAGGTAAATCTAACAAAACGTACAAAATTTGTATGGTAAAAAATCCCAAAACGTTGATTGAAGAAATCAAAGAAGATCTAAATAAACAAAGAGACATGGGGTATTTATGGATTGGAGACTTGGCATAGTAAAGATGTCAGTTCTCCCTAAGTTTTTCTAAATGTTTAATTATAATTCCTATAAAAATCACAGCAAAAATTTTTTTTGTAGATATAGATAAACTTATTCTAAAATTTTTATGGAAAGGCACAGGCCCCAGTACAGCTAAAATAATCTTGAAAAGGAATATAGTGGGAGGAATCACTTTACCTGATATTAAGGCTTAAAATAGAGCTACAATAATCAAAACAGTGTGGTATTAATAGCACATTCATTAATGAAGGGAGGGACACATACATAGATCTATCAAACATAATAGAGAGACCAGAATGATACAAATATTCTTAACTGGTTTTTGACAAAGATGTAAAATCAGTTTAATAGAGAAAGGACAGACATTTCACATATGGTGCTGAAAGCAATTGGACATTCATAGGGCAGTAAAATGAACCTTGATCTAAACTTCACATCTTAAAAAAATTAGCTTAAAGTGTATCACTTAAAATGTATCGGCTTTAATGTAAAAAGTACTATAGCTTTTAAGATGTTATCATTGAAGGAAACTGGATAGAGGGTACATGGAATCTCTAAATTATTTCTTAAAATTCGTGTGAATCCACAATTACCTCGAACTAAAAAAGATTAATTAAAAAATAAAACGATGGCCGCATTTTTAGTTTTCCAAATTCCCTTTAACCTTTTATTGATCCACAAAGTCTTAGAATCCCAGGCCTAAGGCACACAAAGCAGTGAGGTGATTGTGACCAAAAAGGCCTGCTTTGAAGTAGAGTAGACATTTTTGTCTGCCCCCATCAACATGCTAGCAATCTGGTAATAGAAGGATCCCACCAAAGCATGGATGAGTCAGCACAATTCCCTTCGCTTTGAGTACATACAGACCGAAGATCTTACTCTATGATCAGACTATGTACCATACACTTCGTATGCTTCCTCACACTTCAGCCTCCCAAGAGCCCATTAGGTACAGAGTGACAAACCTGGGATTACAGCCAGATCTGTGTGACTCCATGGTCTGCCTTCTTCAGTGCTGCATGTTACCACTCTGGGCCATCTGTGCCCACGCTAGACATGGGCCAGCCCCACTGCAGAGCATTTGAAATGAAAATCCACACAAAAAAGACAGTGTCTAACTGTCATACTCACCTCACAACTGGAGCAGTTCTATCTACATGCTGCAGTTTTGGAACCTCTGACTTCAGCCCCAAGAGCCTCAACATCCTACTGCATTTTAGCATTTAGACACAGTCCCATCTGATTGGATGGGAAAGACAAGCATCTTCTGAAGTGACTGATCTTATTCCTGGTTTCGCAGCAGTCGGGTTTTGTTTTTAATTCTCTTGTCAAGATATAATTTATATATATTATAAAATCCAGCCATTGTAAGTGTACAGTTAATAATTTTAGTAAATTTATGGAGTTGGGCAATCATCAACAGCTTGAGAACATGGTCATCATCCCAAAAGTTCTTTGGGGCCTCTTTATAAGTTATTCCCTGTTCCCACCTCCTCTCTTAAGCAACCACTGATTTGCATTCTGATTGTATAAATTTGCCTTTTCTAGAATTTCACATAAATGCAATCACACAAAAGGTAGTCTTTTGTTTCGGCTTTAACGTAGCATCATATTTTTGAGGTTTTTTGGTGTTGTGCCATGTATTAGTAGTTGTTCCTTTTTCTTTTTGAAGGATAGTATTTCATTGCTTGGATATGCCATATTTTGTTTATTCACTAGTTCATGGATTTTTTCATTATAATGAATAATGTTGTTATGAACACTCACATGCATACTTTTGCCTAAACATGTTTTCATGTCTCCTAGAGTCATAAAAGTAGAATTAATGGATGTTATTGTAATGATATATTTATTTAACATTTTAAGAAACTGCCAAACTGTTTTCTGAAGAATCTATACCTCTATTTTTAAAAAAAATAAACATTTCAAGAAAGAAATCAAAAATGTTTCTCAATTCTATTGCTCATGAAACCCTGGCTAAAATTCACTTTAAATAAAATGCACACATATTATAAGACAATAGTTCAAAAAGGGCTTTTTTCAAAAAAAGAAACACTTCTTTTTATCCCTAGGCCATCTCCCTAAGATAGCCGCTGCTAACAATTTATATTTCATCTTTCCAGAAAAACTTTATGCATATACCATTATATTTTTTAGATATGGGCCTAGAGACTCAAAGGGAACCATCATGTACATTGTTACTCATTTTTTCAACAAATAATATTTTGAAGGTCTTTTCCATATCAGCACATATTACCCCACCTCTTTCTTTCATTTTTATTAGCTTTATTGAAGTATAATTTACATATAATAAACTATGTATATTTAAAGTACACGATATGCTGAGTTTTAAAATATGTGCTATATCCATGAACCCATCAGTGCAATCAAGTTAATGAACATATCTATCATTGTCCACAAGTTTCTTCATGATCCTTTTATAAGTTCTTCCTCTCCTGCCTCTTTGCCTCTTTCCCCATCCGCAGATAAACACTGTCTACTTTCTGTCACTGTACTTCCAGCTAGAGTTTTATATAAATGGAACCGTATATTATGTACTCCTTTTTCTTTCAATTCTCCCAGCTAGAATAATTCTTTTGAAATTCATCAATATATATCAGCTTTTGTTATCATTGAAGGAAACTGGATAGAGGGTACATGAAATCTCTAAATTATTTCTTAAAATTTGTGCGAATCCACAATTATCTCGAACTAAAAAGATTAATTAACAAATAAAATGATTGCTGCATATATATATATATATATATATATATATATATATCAGTTCATTCCTTTCTGTTGCTGATGATATACCATTGCACGGACATGCTACATGTGTGTATCCATTCCCCTCACCCCGATGGCTGTGTGGGTTGTTTTTAGGTTTTGACTATTACAAATAAAGTTGCTGTGAACATTTGTGCACAAATCTTTGTATGGACATATATCTTGGGTAAGCACCTTGAAGTAGAATAGTTGGAATATTAGATATGTTTCCTTTTTAAGTTTTAGTGTCAAACCTCTTTCCAGTGTAGTGTTCCATTTTACCTTTCCACTAGCAGGGTATGAGAGTTCCAGTTGCTCTACATCCTGTTTATGTCTCTAGAATTGTGATTTGGCTCTATTTTATATTTTCATTGTCCTTGGCATTTTGAGCATATAAAAGGCAATTATAATAACTGTATATAATTCTCATATCTGTTTCAGTTCTGGGTCTGTTGCAATTGATTGATTTTTCTATTTATTTATTTATTTTTTAAAAAGATTTTGTTTATTTATCTTTAGAGAGGGGAAGGGAGGGAGAATGAGAGGGAGAGAAACATCAATGTATGGTTGCCTCTCATGTGCCTCCTACTGGGGACCTACCCAGGCCTGTGCTCTGACTGGGAATCAAACCATCAACTCTTTGGTTCACAGACCGTCACTCAATCCACTGAGCCACACCAGCCAAGGTTTGATTCTTCTCTTTATAATGGGTTGTATTTTCCTTCATTTTTGCATATCTGGTCATCTTCAGTTAAGTACCAGGCATTGTCAATTTTATCTTGACGGGTGCTGTGTATTTTGTATTCCTATAAATATTTTTAGCCTTTGTTCTGGGACATAGTTGGATTACTTGGGGACATTTGATCTATTTGGGCCTTTTAAGATTGTTAGGTGGGACAGAGCCATGCTTAGTTTAGGGCAAAATACCATCCACTACTGCAAGCCCCTTCTTCAATACTCTACTCAATATTCTGTGAGTTATGAGATGCTCCATTCTAGTTGTTGGGCACAGGCACTATTCCTAGCCCTGTGTGAGCGCTGTATGTTATTTCCTCTAACGCTTTTGGATGATTCGATCCTCAGCATTGGGTAGTTTCTTCACCCACATGTGCTGATTAGTACTCTGCTGGACGTTGGAAGGGGTACTACTGCTGATTTCTGGAGCCCCTCTCTGCACAGCTTTCTTCTCTCCTGCATCCTCTGCTGTGAACTCTAGCCACTTTGGTCTCTCCGGGTCCTCAGCTCCATCTCTTTGGCTCAGATATCCAGTATTTTGGATGGAATTTCACTTACTTAACCAGTTTCCTGTTGTTAGATGTTTGGGTTGATTCTATTATTTTTCTATTATAAACCACAATCAAGACTATCTTTATACATGTATATTGACAGATGTTTGTAAATACAAACATATCATAGGATCACTCCTATCAGACGAGTTGCTAGTTGAATGGATATATACCTGTTTAGTTATAATAGATAATACTAAATGATCTTTCAGAAGGTTGCATCAAATTATACTTTATGGAAAGTATGTAAAAATGACTTTTGGCCCACATCCGTACCAGCAAGAAGTATTATTAAACCTAGGATTTTTGCCAATCTGATAGGTAAAAAAAATGGTATCTTACTGTTGTTTTAATTTGCATTACTTTAGTCATAAATGAAACTTAGCATCTCCTTACATGTTTGTTGGCTGGTTTCCCCATTTCCACCCAGATACAGCTGTGGACAAAGGACTCATAGGCACACCTCATTTATAACAACTTGCAACTTATTCTCTGATGGCTCATCTCCCTCAGCCACACACACATACAGTGAATTTCCCAATTTCTAGGGATTCCTAGATATTGAGTTCTAAGCTGTCAGTCTGGGAGCTTGTGGCACTGCCCTTCTAAACTAATCTGTCAGTAACTATCATGGTACAAATTACTGTAATTACAAACTCCAGGTGGCTACTGTTGCCTCAAGAGCTAGACCTCCTGAATGTCTAGAAATTACCAATGTAGCCGACTTCCGGCTCTCTGATCATTAGAGTTCATGGCAGTGATGACCACAACCACTGACATTATTACTGAAAGGCCTAAGATCTGTCATGTCAAATTATTTAGAATTTTGGTAGATTTCTGGCCCAGTGGCTGACGAGATTGTCAGGAAAGGAACATGAATTTTGTCATTCTTGGGTCCATGACAGTATGACTTCAGCTTCAAATGCACACTCAGGGTGGAAAGCAGTACCCTCCAGAACCCAGGAAGTAAGAAAGAGAGGTTGGGTTAGATGACTCTTAAGACACTTTCTGACTTACTGTTAAAGAAATCTGCTATGTCATTAGCTTTCGTAACCATCACGGTTCCCACATCACATTCCAGATCTGTGGTGAACTCCTGGAATTGAGGATCACCTTCAGTTGCTATGCACTAGTTCAACTGTCCCTCCTCCTCAGGGTCTCTCTCAGCAACTCCATTTATTCTAGACAAGACCTCAGACTGAATCCCTTTTCAGGCCCTGCCTGAGATCTACCTTTTCACACTCTTCTGACTAATCGTATTGTCTTCTCTACCTTTTGTGACATATCTGGAAACCCACCTTTTACAAGGAGGGAAATAAAAATTCACTTCAGGGAAACCAGCCACAAAACTCACATCCTGCTCAGCTTTTTTCCATTGGGTCCTCCCTCACGGCATTACTTACATATCACTATCAATGCATTGACTCGAGTGTAATAATAACAAGAGCTACTAGCTGGACCCTGGCCCAGTTACTTCATGTGTATTATCTTTTACTTTCGCATGATTCCTATAAAGTATCTGTTAATACTTCGTTTTTAAGATGAGGCAGGTAAGGATAATTTAAATTAAGTCAAAGTCATGCAACTGGAAAGTGGCAGGTCTGGGTCTGATGAAGTCAGAGGCCTAACTCTATCACCCTACTGCAGTACTTAGTCTGTGCGCAGCACTGTGGCATACAGAGAAACAGGATCTTCCCCTGATTCCTTGAAGGTTTAATTCTGCTGGGGAGAGGAGGTTGACTCTGAAGGAAAATTAAACAACTGCCAGATTACGTTGCTGGAGAAGTAAGGCATACAATGATTAGTAACTGCTAGGTTAACTGGAGAGAGAGATCAGAATGGCTAGAGAAGGCTCCATGGGTGATATGAGACTTAAGTTGCTCTGCGAGGATGCATTTTGGAAAATTGTTAGATACTTGAAGAGAAGTATAAGATAAAAGAGAGGTGACTGAGAAGAGTACTTAAGGGATAAAATACAGACTCTTTCTGCACACAAACATACACATGTGCTCACATGCTCAACCAAGTCGCTTTACATAGCAATGCTTCTAATCACTGCTCACAAAAAGTGAGCCCATTTGGTAAATGCTCATGTCCTTCAGGGTCAATTCATTGTGATTTACTCATTCTTTCTAAGATACTCATAGTCTAGGCTCTAAATGATGCCATTAGACATCCTCGGTGAGGAACAAAACATACTCAGTGTATAATCCGAGTGATGGGTCTGCAGAGCAGGACCGAAACTGACTATTCTGGTATCAGAGACAAGTCTGTTCTTCTGACCTATTTCCCCACCACCTTCTCTGCCAAGGTGATTTCTACATCTGGCCGAGACTGGGAGCACAGGTTTTTTGAAACACTACACAGACAACACCTCCTCACAGCGTTGTGAGAACCTAGGCATGGATCACAGGTCATGGACTATTAGTGCTGGAAGGGCTATTATAAATCACGAAAGTAGAAGTTTTCAGTCTCCTATCTGGAACTCTTCAAGAGTCCCTATGCAATGGTTGGAGGGTTATATGAGGATGACAAACCCAGAGCAATGTCAGCGTTCCATCCCTACTTCAGCAAGGCTGTTCAGATTTTACTTACTTAATTAGCTTATGCTTTTGCACAAAATACAATTCTACAGCCTTAAAAACAAAGTTTGCAGGGATTTGGCTTAGTCCTATCCTTTCAAGTAGGAGAAAAAGACCAAGGTCCAAAGAAGTGAAGGGACCACCCAAAGTTGGCTACTTAGTGGTTCTAGGTGGTTGTGATCTCTTCTGAAGCTTAATCACACGACTTCTACCTCTGGGATTACATCTTCGGCATTGGCAATCTCACCAGGTGATTATTGTCACAGAATTCAGATTCAAAGAGGCATTCTTTATGTTTTTCTTTATTTTCTTCTCCCTTTTCCTCCTCTTCTTCCTACCTTAGCTTTTCTCCTTCCTCCTCCTTCTCCTCTTCCTCTTTTTACTTGGGTAAAGGTCTGTTCCAAGATCAAAGTTCTTCCTTGATTGCGGTGGTATGGGCATCAATTCATTCTAAATTACTTTCCCCCTCTCTTTATTCCACTGTTCCTATCTCTTGCCACCCAGCTACCCATCGATGCATAGGGTGACATTAAGAGAGCACTGGGAGGCTAAAGACTGACTGTATTGGTAGATGGCAAGGTGATAAGTGACTCCTCCTGAGGAGTTGGACCTTTCCAACATTCCAACAGCTTTGGCAGCAGCTCTCCTTCCTCCTCCCATTCCTGCCTTTGCTAGGCATCCCCTCTTCTATGACTTGAATCAATAATTAAGCCCCTGCAGGTAGAAAGTTGGAATGCCTAAAAATTGTGGAGTTTACAGTGCTTTCCAGATGGCAAGTTCAAAGCTTTCCTACCTGTTGAGACCTGAGCCCAAGCTCTTAATAGCTGATGAAGTCAGCAATATTTAATGGCAAATGCAGTGAGCGAAACAATAGCCTCTGGGTTAGAACACGGGCCTTGGCAGGCCTGTGACACAGAAGGTTTGCTCTATGCCCCAGGATGTGTTGGAAGTTCCATTGTGTGACTTGCTAAAGATCAGGATGTCCTCGATAGTGTGAAGTTGTATTTTACTTTTTTTTTTTCTGAGTTTAATTACTAATGGAGCTCCATCAGGTGACCTCTGGATAACCTCTGCAAAGGGATTATGTCACTAAGCATTGGGAGAGTTTAACTACATGTAGAACCCTTCAACTAAACAAAAATTTCCTGAATACCTACTATGTATGCAACACTAGAAAAATAGCATATTATATAAATCAGGGATTCAGTGTCTTAGTATTTTCCCTTTGGTTGAAGGGAGTAAGACTAACATACCTGAAATAACTAGAACCCAATTTATGTTGTTTTAGAAGCTACTGGATTTTATGATTATAATTTTCTACATACTCACAAAACTACTCTGATTTTTAACTTAATTTAACAAGAATTTATGGCTTACATATTTTGTGTTATGTACTATACAGTGTATGATTTCATATGCACAAGCTTAGAATTGGAAAGACCCAATTTCAGATTTTGATCCTGATATTTACTAGTTGCATGATTTTAAGGATCTTTAAGATCTTAGTTTTCTTCTTTGAGAAATGTGGGTAGTAATGTTGATCTTTAGGATTTAAAAAAAATTATGACAATGTATGAAAGACACTTAGTAAAGTACTTAGTAGGCATTCAATAAATAATGAATGTTATTAATCTGGACATTGTGAGGATCACAGAAATGAGCAAGACATAATCCCTGTCCTTAAAGATATAAATATAAATATAAATATAAATATATATTTGATGTTAAATTTTACTAATAATTATAAGCAAGAATGTCACAGCTAAATAAAAGTGACCTGGGGCATTTTTCCACTTAAATATAAATTTGAATTTGGTTCTCCATTTGCTTCGAAGGCTAGTCAGTTTTGCACTTGTTTTTGTAAAAGGCAAGGCTATGCCAATTACCAAGGAGTGAATTCCAGCTTTCAACAGCTTTGTCTTTCCTACTGTTAGGCCTACCATAGATGGAGACTGCAGGAGTATCTATGACTCAGGTCAAAAGAAAATAAAATTCAGCTGACCTTTGATCATTTTTTATGTTTTAAGTGAGGACGGTCTTATATTTTTTGGCACTCTTAGTGAAAGTGACAGGAAACAACACAAACTAGCTTAAGCCAAATGTTACATATAGCAGAGTATCACTTATACTGAAAGAGAGGTCTTCAGAATTAGTCTAGCACGGGTCATGTGCCTGCCATTGAACCAATTTCTTTAACCAAGGGGATGGTGGGTCTCTGACTGGGTCAGGTGCTAAGTCAAATGCTTCCCCCCTGGCTGTTGCTTCCTGGCCAAAAGCAATAGTCCTCTCATTGTGGCAACTCTGCCTAGTAGACGACATGCTCTCTTAGAGCTGAAATGCCTGAAGGAGAGGCTGGCTTTCTGAAGTCCTGCAAAGCCTCACTCATGCTCCAAATTTAAGTGAGGCCACTGGCGTCATGCGTATTTTGTTGTAGGAAGCCCCTTTATCTTGGGGAAGGCTGAAGATGTGAGTAGCCCATGCAAACCTATTACATAAGAATTTTGAAGAGACATAATTTCATCAGCTGCTTACTCTGAGAAGATGAGTTGTGTTTCCTTGAACCTAAAGATAAATGTAGCATCATTAATACTAGACAGAAGAGAAATGTTGTAAAAGCCAAACATCCCATGTTTCTGCACAGACCAGTGAAACAAGAACACAGTCAGCTTCTGGAGTTTTCTTACCAGATTGGGCTAGATCTGATCTGTCCTTCAGCTCACCACCACCGTCACATCCAATTCTTGCCCTCCCTTCCCTAAACTGACCAACCTACCCTGCTATGTTGTCTACGGGTCATATCCTGAGGGTCCTTCTTAGGGATTTCCTTGAGGATGAAGCCCCTTAGAGCCCTGGGCTGACTCAAGTTTAAAATGTTTCCGATGTTGGCTTTGACATCAACAAACTGTGCAACAAAATGTTGACTAACCCTCTGACTTTGAAGAATCTCAGTTTTCTCAAAGATGAGGGCTTGTAAAATCCCTTTGGGGTAACTTACAAACTGCCTGGCAAGTAACAGATGCTTCATGAGGGTTGGTTGGTCTTGGTTCCCTCTCTCCTCTTTCCAGATTTACATTCCACGATTCAGTGTCTGAGGTTGTTGCCTGTTCAGCCATCATAGGAAAAATGAGAGCAGGGAGTGGGGTCCAGGACAATAAGATTTTGATTTGGAGGAAAGAAGTAATAAAAGCAAGGATATGTCTTGGATTGCTGTCCAGTAACTGCCTCTTTATAAAAACCTTTCTCCTAACGCTGGTACACATGCCAAAGACCAAAATGTAACTGGAAGTCAAGATTTTGGAGGTTATTCATCAGCCACCCTCATCCTGATTCTAAACCCCTTTTCTAAAAACAAAAATCTGTTGCAATGAATGGTCAAGTCTTTTAACACTGAATTTCAGGGAGGGAGAGAGAGAGAGAGAGAGAGTGACAGAGGGAAGGCAGTTGGCCTGGGAGACTGCCATAGGCACATGGGCAAATGCCCAATGGAAATTCCAGAGTTGGGAACACAGAACAATTTTTAAAGGGAGATGATTAATGTTTTACTTAAAATTGTTTTTGTTGGCTCTTTAGTTGGGATATTAGAATCATAATTATTATATTTACAAATGTTTTCAGTGTGTAAGGGGTTTATTTATTTTGTTTTGCTTTTGTCTTCAAAATAAAGGAAGGAAATGAGATTTGTTTCTGGGTTGCTCTAGTGTGTAATGAAGGGAACACATTGGAGGTAACATAAGTCCCTCAAGAATTGGTAGAAATATTTTTTTAAATGGCTTTGAACTTCCACAAGACATGGAATAGTCATTTTAAATTATTTTATCTAGGTCTGAAGTGACTAAGTGACTCCAGCTGACATTCGGGTCACCCATAGAAGGCACCCAGTATAGAATACATGGGAGCCATGCCCAGTAGGTGGCCTAGCTTCAGTGCTGCTTGAGTGCATGGCGAGCCCAAAGAATGGCTGCAGGTTCCATTCCAGCTTGGATACCAGCCAGGCCTAGGTCACTTCATCCTCTTCCTCCTTTAAGTCTTCTCTGAGTCCTTAATCAAATAGTCAGCCTTCACTTCCCCTATGCCCACACAGGAACTTCAGATTCTAGCCTAGGATATTATTATGAATATTATTCCAATTTTGTCTTTGCAGATGGTGTGCAAAGATGGAGACTGAGACCATGCTATAGTGATTTCCTCCTTACCCACTGAGGAGGGCACCTGACATATAGAGTAGGTTAATTAATGTAATGATTGGGCTGAGTCATCATTGCCAGTTGTTGTCTGTGAGCAAGGAGGTGCCTGCACTGCACTGCCAGGTTTAGGTTATAGTGCCTGGGTTTGGGCTTAAATGGTGACTCCCCGTCCCTGCATTTCCATCATCCCACACTCATTGACATCTGTCCAGATCAACTAGTTCCCAGGCTGGGTTCTTTCCTCTATGGCTGGCTGCCTCCTGAACTACAATGGTTTACCATAAGCAATTAACATAAATCAGATAGTGTAAGGAAGGTGAAAATCAAGCTGGAAATATGAATCAGCGAGAAAGAAATAATTTTCTTCAGTAAGGTCTGACGAAAAGAAGGTAAGTGGATTGACAAACTTATATAGTTCCTTTGGCTCACCTGCCTTGTAAAAGAGCATCAGTAGATGAGTGGGTTAAAAAGCTATGGCACATTTACACAATGGAATACTACTTGACTTTAAAAAAAGAAGGAAATTTGACCTTACAATGTAATAGGCGCTCCGAGACAAAAAATATGGACCAAACGAAAGAACAGATCAAAGCTCCAAAAATAGAACTAAGTGATGAAGAGATAGCCAACCTAACAGTTGCAGAGTTCAAAACACTGGTAATCTGGATGCTAACAGAATTGGTGGAGTATGGTTGCAAAAGGGAGGAAAAGGTGAAGTGTATGCAAAGTGAAATATAGAAAAATATACAGAGAACGGAAACCAGGACTCAAATCAATGATTTGGAGCAGAAGGGAGAAATAAACATTCGACCAGAACTGAATGAAGAAATAAGAATTCAAAAAAATGAAGAGAGGCTGAGGAACCTCTGGGACAACCTTAAACATTCCAACATCTGAATCATAGGAGTGCCAGAAGGAGAAGAGGAAGAGTAAGAAATCAAAAACTTATTTGAAAAAATAATGGAGAACTTCCCCAATCTGCCAAAGGAAATAGATTTCTAGGAAGTCCAGGAAGCTCAGAGAGTCCCAAAGAAGTTGGGCCCAAGGAAGCACACACCAAGGCATGTCATAATTACATTACCCAAGATTAAAGAGAAGGGTGACACTTAAAAGCAGCAAGAGAAAAGGAGAGAGTTACCTACGAAGGAGTTCCCATAAGACTCTCAGCTGATTTCTCAAAAGAAACCTTCCAGGCAAGAAGGGGCTGGAAAGAAGTTGTAAGTCATGAAAGACAAGGACCTACATCCAAGATTACTCTATCTGGCAAAGCTATCATTTAGAATGGAAGGGCAGATAAAGTGCTTCCCAGATAAAGTCAAGTTAAAGGAATTCATCATCACCAAGCCCTTATTAAATGAAATATTAAAGGGACTAATCTAAGAAAAAGAAGATGATCAAAAACATGAACAGTAAAATGACAACAAACTCTCAACTGTCAACAGCTGAACTTAAAAAAACAAAGACAAAAGCAAACTGAGTAAAACCGCTAAAACAGGAACAGAATCACAGAAATGGAGATCACATGGAGGGTTATCAGTAGGGAGGTGGAGCGGGGAGAATGGGGGAAAAGGTACAGGGAATAAAAAGCATAATTGGTAGGTACCAAATAGACAGGGGGAGGTTAAGAATAGTATAGGAAAGGGAGAAACTGAAGAACTTATATGTACGACCCATGGACATGAACTAAGTGGGGGATTGCTGGTGGAAAGGGGGTGCAGGGTGGCGGGGAATAAAGGGGAGAAAAAACGGGACAACTGTAAAGGCAAAATCAACAAAATATATTAAAAATGAATAAATAAATAAATAAAGATGGAAAGAAAGAAAGAAAGAAAGAAAGAAAGAAAGAAAGAAAGAAAGAAAGAAAGAAAGAAAGAAGGAAAAAGAAAGGAAATCTTATCTTTTGCAACAGCATGGACAGACCTGGAGAGTTTTATGCTAAGTGATGAGCCAGTCAGAGAAAGAAAGATACCATACAATTTCACTTATATGTGGGATCTAATGAACAAAATAAACTAACGGCAAAATAGAAACAGACTCATAGGTACAGAGAACAGATTGACAGCCGTCAGAGGGAATGGAGATTGAGGGGCTGGGTGATAAAAAGTGAAGGGATTAAGCAAAATAAAAAAGCACTGGTAGACACAGACAACAGTATGGTGATTACAAAAGGGAAAGGGGTGTAGGGGGAGATAGAAGAGGGTTAATATGGGAATAAATGGTGATAGGAGACTTGACTTGTGTGAACACATAATACAATGTACAGATGATGTATTATTGTACACTGAAATCTATATAATTTTACTAATCAATGTTACCCCAATGAATTCAATTTAAAAAATCTATCATCCAGGAGAAAGAAAAAAGAGCCACTACATCCCAGAACGATATTGCCAAGCATCCCTTTGTACAATTATTTCCTACCTCTCTCCTGTCCAGTCCCCTGTCTTGCATGAGCTCCTATAGTTGCCCTGTGACAATGCCTATCCTCTTCCCTTTAGGCATTTTAAATTCTACCTGTTCTTCAAGGCAATGAAGCTTTCCTGATTAGATTGTAAACTGCATGAGGACAGAGCTCTATATGCCTTGTTCATTGAATATCCCAGTGCCTGACACAGGCTCTCCATAGGTAGTGTGGAAGGAAGAGAGGGAGGAAGAAATTGTAGTAGCCTATACTATCTTTGCCTTGTTCAATATATTGTTTTGTATTATATTATATTATATTATTTGATATTTATAGTCACTACTTGACAGTAGAACTGTCAAGGCTGCTCATTGTGTTACCCAATTTTGTGGACACCCTAAAAGCAGAGTGAACCTTCAGTATTCAGCCTCCTTGGAGGACGTGATAGTCTTAATAAATATTTATTGACTAAAGAAGGATGTTTAGAGACCCCACTGATGGGCCAAGTTCTCAGGCCCTAATTTGCATGAAAATTTACATAGTTTACATGCAAACGAGAGGCCTCATTAACTGACCCAGTGTCTCCAGCAGTCCATATTGCTGTTCTTCGGTAAAAGCAATCAGCCTGATTGGCCTCTCCCAGCAATCCTGAAGAACCAAGCAACCGCTGTGGAGCTTCGGAGAAACCCAGAGAAGTGTCCACACCCCTCTGGGGAAACAACTCACAATGACACCACCCCCTACAACTCCAGGTTTAATATGGTATTTTTATGGTTCCTGTTCTTCCTAATAGAATCAAACAAAACAAAGAGGTTTTATTAGTTTCAGTTGGAGTACTCAAGCTGCAGCTGCTGGTTAAGGGCCTTCTGTCTTCTTCCAATCCCCATGACCTGGAGATTACGTAAACTCTCTGAGCCTGGTTTCTTATCTCTTACACAGGCTGTGGAGAGGGTGCCCTGGCCCCTTCAGTGCAACAGGCCCTTCTGCACTTTGAGCTCCCAGGCTCCTTACAACCCCTAGAGACACCCCCCCACCTGCCCAGGTAATTCAGATGAGTTCCCAGGACCACACTCTGCCATTTGCTCCTCCTGTGGGCCTCTGCTCACAGGTTTCAAATATTTGCTTCTGGGTCCTTGGTTTGGAGACCTGCCCAGACTCCGTTGAATTCTAAGCTACCTTCACTCCTCCTTTCTCCAGTCATGGAATACCCACCTTTCATCAGTCTCACACTGTGGGAAACTTCATACTGGGCCAACAGGAGCGCCAGACTACCCAGAGAAGGAGGATATAAAATATTATTAATATATAAAGTTTCATCTATCAGGGCTGAAGACACAGTTGGGCAGAGATGAGTTGGTTCTGTCTTACCCGGTTACTTGAAACTGACACATGCACCCCACAAAAGGTATACATCTACCCATTTCCCAGCCCAGATTCATCACGTTATTTCTTATTCCCCCATATTGAGTCTCACCTCAATATTCAAATTTGGCCCCTGACTCTTCTTTTGGCTACAACCTTGGTCTTTTGACTCAGGCTGTCGTTTGCCTCCCTGGGCCCTGGCCTCTTGTTCCTCATCAGCTGTCCTTGCAGCCACACTCTACTGGACCCTCCCTGAGAGCCAGAAGGTCATTTTTCAGCCCCTGAATCCAGGGGACCCGGTGAGAATGGGTGACTTTTCTAATAAAAGATTCTAGGGTTTTCTGAAGCCCAGGTTCAGGTGCAGGTAGGAAAGCATAGTTTTCACAAAACAGAATCATCCTATCAATTTAGTAGCTTGAGTGACAGGTTGGACACAATAGGAAGAAAGACTGAAAGGAAGGGAGGAGGGTGGAGACTATCCGACAGGTGAGAGAAGAGGAAAACAGAATTATTGCTCC
>PVJD01011838.1:0-43529 GCA_004026545.1 Mormoops blainvillei | reverse complement strand
TTTTTTTTTTTTAATTTAACTAATGAACTATTTTCTACAGATCAAGCTTGCAGAAAGAAAAGCTGGCTGAATGGCAAGTCTGTTTTTATGGAAATAACATCATTAGTACTAATCGTTGATGAACTCGTTCCGTTAATTCTTGGATAATACTGGTGGAGGAAGAGAGAGGGAGAAACAGACAAGGGAAAGAACCAGCCCATATTCCATCCTTAGATCTTGGAACTGAAACATAACTGTTACAATATGAACTAAATTCAAACTCCAAGAACTGCATTTTGACAAAGAAAATCTGAGATTGTAAGCTAAAATTATTTAAATTCATCGATTCTGCAAACTGTAAAATGGCACACTTATCTTGAGGAGATAATGGCAGTTTTATCATATTAAAATCTGCAAAATATCTTTTCAGGTAAAGGTTTATTTTTAAACACACACACACACACACACACACACACACACACACACACAGAAAATACCATTGTAAACCTTATCATGAAATAGAAATGCTGACAGTGTTGATCCACTAGATTCCAGTATGATGTGTGATCTTGCGTTGTGAGAATACAATGATGAAAAACCTGTTGTAATTTGGATGAATAACTAGGTACTTTATTTCACAGAGGGAAGAGCTGGCCACATTGGAGAGCACTGGTCCCCTGGCACGAAAGGCGGTAGGAGGGCTTGGCTTCTCAACTATGGAAGAACCAAAGCTTCCATCGTCCAGCCTGGAGCTTCATCTGTGCCGGACAGGGGCAGCAGTGGTGTTTTACTACGGGTGCCCTGTTGGGTCCTGCCCCTGGATGTCTAGATATAGATACTGTCCCCCTGGCCCTTTTAGAAATCTGCGAGCTATTTACAGGCCCTTAGCAAATTTATTTCCTGTTTTACACTCCAGTGCATTCTACATCTGATTGACACAGAAATCAAAAAAATTACATGGGATGGTCTGTGGCAACCAGAGGCTGAGCGGTGTTAATATAGTCATAGGATGTCGGACTGATTGGAGGTGAAGTACCGAGGAGAATTACAGGAAAAGAGCCAACTAGGTTAAACAGCTCTCAAAAAGTTTGCTGTGAAGGTGAGAAGAATGATGGAAAAGGATGGGGAGGCAAGGGACGGAATTCTTATTTTCAAAGATGGAAGTGATTTGAGGTTCCTGAGACGACTGGGATGTGACCGGTGGAGATCGCCTTAGCTAGGAGAAGCTGCACCTCCTGTAATGGAATGGAAGGTTCTGTGGGTACAGTCTCAGAACAGCCTCTGGAACTCCAGAGTGGCTGGAAACACTTGCTCTGGAAGAGCTTTAACTTGTACGAGAAGAAAGAGCTGAAAAATGCCATAGGGAATTCTAAATGGTGAATCTATAGGACAATGACATTCATTAAGCTACATAGAAAAAGACTCGGAATCATAGGTGTATGATTTAATTGAATGCATTTCTATGCTATTTTTTCATTTATATTTGTGGGCAATTTAACTATGTATGAAAATTTAGATAACACAGAAAGAAAATGTCAACGCACAGACCTGATAATTTCACAATGCTCTTAAAATTATAGTTTAAAAAAAAATTTACGCTCAGTCTTTTCTGTATATGCATTTTTATACAGTTGTAATACTGTATATATGCAAACAGTGTAGGACCTACTGTTTGTTTCATGTATCATAATCATGTTTATATCTTATACAGTATTCACAGTCATCATTTTAATAGTATAAGACTTAATTGCCATAATTTACTTAGCCTTTTTTCTCTTGCTGGCCATGGCTATACCTGGACTCAATCATTGCACAAATGTGAATTATAGCCCTGAAAAGGACGTCAGGGGTTATCAGGCACCACATTCTCTTCACACAGAGGAGAACACCAAGATACAAAACAGTTAAGTGAATTCCATCTGGGTCACAGAGCAAACGGGCGGCAGGGGCAAGACCAGGCCACTGCACCATAACAGGGACAAAGGGCAGGTGAGCAGGACGGATTGAACCTGCGATATTCTAGCTCCGTGCTTCCCAAAGTTCTAGTCTGTAGCATGCTTATTACTGGTCTACCCTGAGAGGAAGAGAAGCCACACTATAAGGGAAGCAGTGCACTGAGTGATATTCTGTGGCCGATCAGTAACGATTGGCTCATATACCAGCCTTAGTCCCTGGATTATGCTTTGAGTAGTACAGATCTGGTTGAAAGAAAAATCACGCCCAAAATGCCTGGCTCTCTCTGTACCCGTGAGTGGCATTAGTAAACATTGTGTTGGAGTTTCATAGCCGCCTTTACTTCATTACTCTTACGTTTCTTCCTTAACAAAATAAAATAAGTGCCCAAGAGATGGACCTTCTGAAAATAAAGCAAACATACCCAACCTGCAAAGATAGCATGATGTGCTTACTGTATGGGTTTAGGTGGCTTTATGAAAGTGGAGTGTAGAGGAAGTGGCCGTCCTTCTGGTCAATTTTTTTGCTGGATAATTCAGCAGAGTTCTTAGGATCCGTGTTCATCTGTGTCTGAGAGAAACAAACCTTTGAAGAATAATTACATCTCTACTAAGTCATGGGCTTCAGTTATTTCTGACTAATATTAAAATAATTGGTTCTAGAATTCTTTTATAGATTTAATCACCAAATGCACCATGGTAATTGTATCCTGTTTTTGTTTTTCATATTTTCAAAACTGGAGAAAATGACAATAGTAAGAAAAAAATAAAGGATGCAGGACAGCATGATGCCATGATTCATTCTACTCAATGTGAATTGATTTTCAGAACAAATGACAGATTTGGATATGGTGCTTTTAAAAATATATTCTATAATTCACAGGCTATCTGAAAGTTAATTCTAAGCATGAGAAAAATTACCCTCGAATCACCAGGGTAAAACAGAACACCAGTGGTCACTGACTTCATTTCTCACTCTATAAATCAGCCTGAACATCAATTATGCTGAAAGAGAAATTATGAATCCTGTTTTAAAGATCCCCAAAGGAAGAGGTGATGCCACAGTCACGGTGGCGGATAACATATTTACAGCGGCCCTGAAGGAAACCTGAACTCCGGCATGTATGTCCCTTCCGGATCGGTTATCTTCTTTCGGTTCAGAATGCGTAAGCATTACTGGCGACAGGGAATATTCTGAGCACGGGGAAAATAGTATTAAACCTTTTAACTGTCACAAACACGCTAACAAGTAGGCACTATCATTTTTAATTCCATCCTATAAAGGATTGGAAACTAAATTACAGGGAGGTTAATGATACAACTTGCTCTAGACTAAACATAGATGCCAGATGTGAATCCAGGAATCTGCTCCAAAATCCTGTGCTCTGAACCACTAACTTATGTTTCTTAGTGCCTTTGAGATGAGTTAATTCGTGACATTACCAGGAAGTTCCACTAGGCAAACTCTAGGATTCCTTCAATGATAATAGTCTTCTGAGTTGTCCAGTATGGTAGCTACAATCCACATTTGGCTATTTAGATTTAATTAAAATTAAATATATTAAAAACTGAACTCCTCGGTCACACTGGCTCCATTTCAAGTAGCTAGTGGTGACTGTATTGGACAGCACCAGTCTAAAGTAACACTAACATTCTCAGTAATCAACCACTCATTTTTCTTTTATGCACCTTTTGTTTTCATAATACCCTGTGCAAATAATGATGGCTGGTAGCAGTGGTAAGTGTATAGGGGAAGGAAAGTCTACTGATGTTTAAGTGACTACATCTTGAAAAAGTGATTGGGGAAGTGCAATCAAAATATTTTTAGTTGGTGATGAGCATGAACAATAAAGCAACACAGAACGCTAAAATCAGCGCAAATTCCAATGTAAAGGTATTCATCATTTGCAAGAATGATTCTCAATATTTTTGTTAATATGGGGATTAAGTAGTTGAGGAGACATGATACAAGTGCAATTGTATTTAAAAAGACTGAAATCTAAGCTACTAAATTGTATCCTGTGAGGAAAATTGTGATAGCAGAAGGGACACGATGGACTTTACATAGAACAATTAGATTTGCAAGTCAAGTAAATGTATGACTTGACACAGCAACATAATACAACCAAATTGTTTCACAGTGAAAACATTTATCAAATAATAGCATGAAGACACTAGTCAGTTATTTTCTCTCTTTCTCTGATTCAGTGTTTGCCTAGCAGCCTTCTCATTTTGAGTTAGTTTTCACATAATTTTTACTATAGGCAAATAATTTTAGCAGTAATATTTCTTAATATGAATGAACATAAGGCAATGTGATTTATAGATTTTCTGTTTGGTGATCTGGTGGTTTAAATCAGTTCATTCGATTACCTTTGGGTATTTAGATTAAGTGTACTTTCCCCTGTTCTTAAAAAAGGTTACTTTTTTTGTGTGAGTGCTATAAAAACTGAAAATGTTTATTGCATAATATTTAGAAAACAAGTATGTACAATAATAATGAACTAGATCGTATAACGGGGGAATTAAAAAATGAATCTTAATTTTCAATCAGTATTTGACAAGACATTTTTAAGATCAATCCATAAGCTTTTTAGATTAAAATAATGCAATATCCAGATCCAGCTAGAAATATCCTGACTGATATTTACTATTATATGCAAACTGAATCTGAGCCTATCATTAAAACAAATTCTCAAAAGATTACTGGAATTACTTTTTGCATGTTTTTCTTTTTTTAAAAACCTAGGCAAAATTCATCTTCTTTTAACCCAACTAGGTAAGTGCTATATCAGAATTTTATATGATATATGATTGTCCATTTTGGATAATTCTTCTTTGCCTAAAGAAAATACTCTCTAGTTGATATATGTAAAAATTAAGGTGCAATTTTAATTAAGGTGCAATTTTAACTTTATGATATTTATTACAGCAATTGAAGAAATAGGTAACGTTTCCTTAGGATGGTCAAAAGCATCCTTGCTGTTTGGTTTTGGCACTGAAGCTTTTATCAGTATATGCTTTATTAAGATCTCTCCCACAAACTACATTATTTTGGTTATCAATATTCTAAAGTAATGCCCCATTAATTTGGTTGTTTCATCAGATTGCTTTTTGTCTTTACTGACCTCCCATCTCGTGTTTACTCATTCTGCTTTTTAATAAAGAGTGCACAATCACACATGGCTTGGAGGAAAATGGGCTTGGGATTTCACAAAATCGAAGTGACACAGTCACTTAAAAAAAAAATCTTTTAGCTAGAAAGTCAAGTGAGACTTGGAAATGCTAGAGGTCAGAACACTGTTCACAAATTATCCCAGTGCAATTTAGCTTATGAGTTTTTTGGAATTATATGAAAAGCATCGGATGACTCATACAACTTGTACCATAGATGTGTTTTGCTGTTGTAGGAACCTTTTAGTCCAAGTACCCCCTGAGGAACAAAGTGTCAAAAGAGCAGTTATGGTTTCAGTTTCCCCCTATGACTTGCTTTCATTTGGAAGCCAGTAAAAGGAGGGAAAATGGACTGACCAACTCCTGACATTATCAGAGTACTAAGTTTTCAATCTCCTTGTATCAGGGGAGTGAGGGCTGCCACTGACTACAGATAACTTGAGCATACCAAGAAATATGAAGATGTTACTTAGGGAATATTATTCTCAACACTGACTAATTTGTCTTACAACCAAGTGCTATGTACTTACAATATTTTTTTTAAATATTGCACATGGAGTGTCTAATTTGATTCCAAATTTTCGGTTGGTGCTATTCAACAATGGACATTTTTATCATATGTTCGTGCTCGCTACAGGAAGATGAACTGCATTTTAGATTGCCATGGTGATCTGACCTGATGCTTTCTGTATCTCTGAATACCACTGTTCTCCAGGGATGTCTTCTCACTGGTCTCCAGTGTGATGATCCTTCTTCTAAGTCAATGCGTGACTCTAGTATTGGTTTGGTTCATTCTTTTCCCATGAGGAGAAGTACAATTTATCTTCCACAAATTCCTTAATGTCCCAATTCCTGATCATTCCTTGGCTTTCTCCAAGGATAAGGAGCAAACAAGGGGACAAGTGGTAGGGATACTGGAACACATTTGGAGGAGGTAATTAAGGGTTGGATAAATAGTACACACACTTTATAGAGCCTCCCACAGACATAGGGAGAATAGAAAAGTACCCAAAACAGCATCTACTTAACACAGTCTTGCCTTAGAAGACAATGGGATACACATACAATAAATTTCCATTTGCAGTTTTCAGGAGACTCATGCTGATCTAGTGAAAAGATCACTGGTTTGCGCCAGGAGATGAAGGCTTCAGCCTACTTATGTAAATCACCAGGTAACCTCTGACAGGTCACTTGAATTTATTGAGCCTTGGTTTCTTCACCTGTGTAATAGGAACTAGAAGAAAAAAGCACCTCTACTAGCTACAGGGTTTTTCTCAGGCCCAAATGTCACAATATATATGAAAGTGCATCATATAAATATGATTATATTTTATCTGGTATGATCAAGGGATGAAGTTTTCTGTATGAACTCTTCCACAATACGTTACACACATCCATAACTTAAAGTAAGTATGTTGACCTAAGTGATACACATTTAAAAGCTTATGATTAGAGAAAAACAATCCCATTGTACTAAGAACAACTCTAGTTCTCAACTTTTTCTGCCTAATTTGCATGTTTTTATCATACTCTTTGAAAACCAAATACAGAAAATTTAGAGCACTGAAGACATTTAGAAAGGCTGATTCTGTGTTGCAAGGAAATAGGAATTTCAACTTCGTAATTCTTAATTCCTGTAGTTCTTTGAGATGTTTTCGATAAATTGATTACTTAAAAATTACCTGAGCCCTCAATTACCTAAGAGGTCTCAAAATACAGGGTCCAGCACAAGTGACACCCCTTTTTTTATTACAAGCTTTTTTATTACAAAAATCATAAGCATGCAATTCTGTAACACAACAATATCACACTCAAGCACAGCATATGACATTCTAGAGGAAATGTTCAAATTAAAACTATAAATTATTACACCCATATTATTACCCTACCAACCACACTCAAGCTGGATCCTGTATTTCCCCAACCCTCTTTCTTCCTTTCCCCTCCTCATCTACACACAAGCATATATACAAGGGCAGGCAAAAGTAGGTTTACGGCTGTGAGTATGCAAACCACAGTTTATTCTTGTATTATTATTTTTATTAGTTACTGCATTACTTATTTGTATTATTTCCACATGAACAGCTGTAAGCTGACTTTTGCCAACCCCTGTACTTTCACGAGGGGGCTTTTACACCTTTTCCCAAAGAGACTATTTTTGTTATAATAATGGGGACAATGTTGAAAGGAGACCACCATGCTCTTTAATTGTTTTCAACGGAGTTCTGACAAAATTTTGGTTAAATATCATTGAACAACTCTTCTTTCATGTTAGCGCTTTTTCCAGGGTGAACAGACTTTAGGGTGACTATTATAGCTTTATATTTCCCACATTTTTATATTGTGATAAAATACACAAATACAAAATTTACCCTCTTAATAATTTTTAAGTGTAGCGTTCGTTGGTACTAAATACATCTATTATGTATTACTCTCACGACAATCCATATCCAGGATTTTTTTTATTCTATAAAAACACAATTCTATGCCCATTAAATTCTCTACACTCTCTTCCCCAGTCCCTAGCAACCACCATTCTACTTTCTGCTTCTATGATTTTGATTACTATTAATAATCATATGTTTCAGAAAAATAATTTAAATAATTTGGGAGAAATAGAAATTTAAGTGACATTATTTATGATATTCAGTTTTGTTCAATCACTGGCACATTGTTTAGAGATCCTGAGTAGCAGAGAGAGAAAATGATAATGTTTCATTAATGAAACAATTTTTGATATGAAAAAGTCCACTGAGAGGAATCTTAAATACCTCTTAAAGGGTAGATCTTGGCCACCATGTGGAAGATATTTAAACGAAAAACAGAAATAGCAAAAAGAATACAGCACGAATAGAGCAGGGGAAACATTTTTGAAATAGTATTGTTATGTTCACATTTTTAAATATTTCTACTTTGTGCTCTCGAAAATGCTGCAATTTAATAAATGATTTTGAAATTGAATACCAGGTGTATTTACACTAGGAAAATCTGTCCACTTAATAATTGAATGTATGGTACAGTGGACTTTTGAATTATTTACACTATTCTGTAGAGATACAGAATTGAATTTCTAAAACTAATGCAAATGATTCTCTGAAATAAGTACTTTAAGAGGAAGAACCTCAAACTGATTACCAGAATGCCGTTTCTCCAACTTTATTGACAGATTGTAAAAACTATTTAATTATATATTATTCATATTTCCTGAGTTGTGAAAGGGATGCATAGCTCTCCATAGGAGAAGGCATTTGATTATTTAGATTCTGTAAGAAATATTGACAGCATGGCTTGCAAATAACTACAAACAATGCTTAGGATCCAAACTGTCTTTGAAATTTAAATATATCGGCTTCCTTTCTCCAAGGTATATAGGTTGTCTTATATTTATCCAACATTGTTTAGACATCTTCTATCTATAAATGTTAAGTCCAAGAAATGTAAGGGGAAAAATAAGTCTTCAAGGAGTAACAGTCCTGTGAGAAGACAAACTGGTAGACAATTTCTACTACTGTATTTAAGAGAAAGGCTTTGATGGAGGTATGAACAAAGTCTTATTGGGACCCAAAGGAAGGGCCGGAGGGGCTTCCAAAAGTAACGTCATTTCATTTGGGTGTGACCAGTGAGAGAAGGAAGACAAAGAGGCCTACCAGGTAGAAGAACATCACCTGTAGGGTTAGGAAAGGACAAAACGTCCTGGGGAAAAGTGACTTCAATAAGGCCAAAGTCGGGCTCTGTCCCTGACTTGCTGTGTAATATAGAAATGCTGTTAGCCTCTCCTGGCTACTGCCTTACTTGGGGAAAATAATGGTGCTGATAATAAGATTTCCCTCGCTACTGTACCATGACAGTTTTGTGAGGCATGTAAAATTCTCGGCAAAGTGTTTGCTCCCCACATAACCACTCAGGGAGCATGCGCTGCTGCAGCCTGGATCCTGGGCGTCAACTTGGGTTCATCTCCTTATTACAGTAAGTCGGCCATTTAATCTCATTGGGTTTCCTCTTCCTTTACAGGAGGAGGATCAAACTAGATGATCTTCTCAAGTCTCTTTCAGCTCATAGATTCTCACGGCTGTATGGTCCCTGTCGCACAAATACTAGTTCATATTAACCCCTACAACTTAGCAATATTTTTCTCTATAAAGAAAATGTCTCTTTACAAAACTTTAACACATTAAGGTTGATGAATAAGAGTCACAGAAGTGGCCTTCATGTATTCAGGTTGACTGAATCACTTAAAACTGAAAACCCCCCAGGGTTTCATGTTTATTTCAGATAAACTAACTTTTTTAAAAGGATTTCAGAAACATGATAGAAAGTATCAGAAAAACAGGGCCAAAGGTAGAAACCACTCCTTTATAACATCTTTATAACACGGCTTCATCCTCTATAACATTGGCAATAGGGGAACTGGGTAGAACCGATTTGTTCTGTGGCTGTTTCAACTCACTTTTCCCTTGGATTGCAGCTTAAGAATTAAATGATATAGCCCAACGGACACTTCGACCTATCTGTTCCTTGACAAGTTATGGAAAAAGCATTGAACTTGTCATCCGTTATTTGTGGCTTTTGATAAAATATGTATTATATTGGCATGAGAGAATGGTCAGATATTTAAGAGCAAAAGCAAGGAAAAAGGACTGTGGGTTTAAATGCTCATTACATACATTTCTTCTTCTTTAATTCAACAACTGTTTATTGAACAACTGCTATGTGACTAGAAGGGTTTAGACAATAGCAATCCAGAGATGAATTTTTAAAAAGCTTTAGCATCCAGGCGTGAAAGGACATCAAGGGAATTAAGGACAGTGAATTAATAGAGTTTAGGTCCCTGTGTGGTCAAAAAGTTGCAGATGTCTGGGAAAAGGATGAGTTAATAATACAGGCAGTGAGGTCTGAGAACGGGGTGTCTAATATTGAGATTATGGAGGAGCTGCAGAATTTTTGTTATGTGTCAGTTTAAGGAAGCACAACATGGGAATGAGTGTTTAGTATAGGACCAAGGACAAGATTACTGGAAAGAGAAGGGCGAGGGAGGCTAGGATGAATCTCCAAAATCATTATGAACAGAAGTAAGGCTGTGGGAGTAACGGTGTGCCAACAGCAAAAATTGGTGAGAAATGAGGGAGAGTAGCATAGGCGTTAAAATAGATGATGGCAACAACAAGTGGGGTAAGATTCAAATTTGGAGACTTTTAGGGAGGTGGGAAAGAGATTGTTTTAGAAGGGTTAATGGCGAACTGGAAGGATGGCTAGAAATAATGTCTCTAGGATAATCAAAAGGTGGGGTACTGAGGGAGAGAAAGAGGAAGCCAGGCCAAAAATACCAGAGGGAAAGCTTCCGGGGTCACAGTTAGGAACCCAATCTCATTTGTGTGGAATTGTTCATATTCACGTGTCTTATCTTAAGGTGAATGTTTCTAGTGCCCTTATTTTAACTTTCTAAAGTGAAACTGACTTGTGTGATAAATTGTAGGATCACTTTAGACATAATGGAGTCCAGAATGAAAATGAACACACTAGTAATAAACACACGTGCACACATGGAACAGTTAGTCCATTGTCCAGTGGAAATAATCCATGGTCTCCCCTTATGCACTTTTTAAACAGAGCCATGACGTTCATGCCTTTCCTTCCCTTTCTCTTCTGGTGGAGTTCGTGCAAAGTGACTGTCTCCTAATTTTTAATATTTAATAATTATTGACTTAAATTCAGATATTTTCAAAACTTTTAATGTTTATGAAAAGATGGAATGGAGAAGATCTGGACTAAATTTTCAATACTTCTGGGGAAAAAAATGAAGTTCTATTAAGTATAGCCCTGACTCAATTTGAATTATTTTTCGACCCTGCTATTATTAGAGAAGTATAAGTATGAGAAAAACTCTTTTTAAAAATTTACTTATAAATAAAAAAGGACAGCTGTCTTTGTCTTAGAGGAAGTGTGCATGGTGCCCGCACTCAGGTCCTCTCATGCTAGAATCCAAGTGACTTTGTATTTCATGAGTGGCTTTGTGAAGAATAATAAAAATGTATTTGAGCGGGAAAAAAAGAGGTTCAGCTTTTCAATCAGAAGTTCTGTATTAAAATTCTGGTTGCCCCACTCGTTACTTCAGTAACTATAAGCATATTACCTAAATTCTCTACACATCTGTGGCCTTATCTACACAATTACTATTCCACAAGGGGAATAATACATCTCAGAAAGGTTGTGAAAATTAAATGAGAAATATGCATGAAATGACTTACAGTGCTTGATTGTTCCTCAAACGGAACGTGGCTACTTCACTTCCAGCTTCTACTCTTTAAATCTAGAGTCCTTTAAGTGAAAACTACTTTAAATAGCGTTTTCAAACTTCTCCAACTTTCCAAATCAAGATTATATGAGGACAATCTCCTTGATGGGGCAGAAAAGTAAATTAATACATTTTCAATTTGACAGGAATTATCCCCAAGAAATTAATACTTGTTGAGCCTTAATTAACCTGGCAGATCATTTACCTTGCAGCTCTATGCCCTGAGTGTACTGATTAATCAAAATTTTATGTGAGGGTAATATGGGACAATTTATGTATTTAAAGATGAAATGATTTTATTTGTATGCCATACATGGCCACATTTTTCTTGTAGACATTATACATTTTTTATGTAAGAGAAAATGATAAGTTCTTATTTGTCACAATTGTTCTTTCTTTCAAAAACGTACTTCTCCTAGGTGCTTATTATATTTGGATATAATTCTCCATATCAATCTCTCACTAGAATACAAGAATTAGAATTCAGATAGTGAAAATATTTTAAGTCCTAATACATACTGGACGTTATTGCTAGATGTTTTACTTAATTTATTCCTTAGAATTCTATCAGGTGACTATTTCTACACTTCCAAAAAACCTGCTTCAGAGAACTTCAGGCCAAGATGGAGGAGTAGATAGATTAACTTTGTCTCCTTGCACAACTAAAAGAAGGACAACAACAAAAATTAAAAACAAAAATAACCAGAACTGCCAGAAAATCGAGCTGTATAGAAGTCAGACAGCTGAGGAGTTAAAGAAGAAACATTCATCCAGACTGGTAGGAGGGACCCACAGCGAGGCAGTGGCTGGCAGACCGGGTGGTCCCACATTTGCATGTGGATAAACCGGGAGGAACAACTGGGGAGTGAGAAAGACCAAGCAACCCAGAGTCCTGTGGGGAAAGAAAGCCTCAAAACCTCTGGCTGTAAAGACCTGTGGGGGTTGTGGCAGCGGGATAAATTGCCAGTCGCACAGGACTGTTCGTTGGAGAGACCCACAGGGTCCTAGAATGTACCCAAACCCACCACTTGGTAATCAGCACCAGAAGGACTAAATTTGCTTGTGGGTAGCAGGGGAAGTGCCTGAGAGCCAGCCAAGAGCTGAGCAAGCAGCATTGTTCCCTCTCGGACACCTCCCCCACCTGCAGCGCCACAAGGCACTGACGTGGCTTGCCCTGCCTGGCGAATACCTAAGGCTCTGACCCTCAAAATATAGTAAGTGCGTTGAGACAAAAAAAAACAAAACACGGCAAATGAAAGAACAGATCAAAGCTCCAAAAATAGAACTAAGTGATGAAGAGATAGCCAACCTAACAGATGCAGGTTCAAAACACTGGTAATCTGGATGTTCACAGAAATGGTTGAGTATGGTCACAAAATGGAGGAAAAAGTGAAGGCTAAGCAAAATGAAATAAAGAAAAATACACAGGGAACAGAAACTGAGGCTCAAATCAACAATTTGGAGCAGAAAGAAGAAATAAACATTCAACCAGAACAGAATGAAGAAATAAGAATTCAAAATAATGAAGAGAGGCTTAGGAATCTCTGGGACAACTTTAAATGCTCCAACATCCGAATCATAGGGGTGCCAGAAGGAGAAGAAGAAGAGCAAGACATTGAAAACTTATTTGAAAAAATAATGAAGGAGAACATTCCCAATTTGGCAAAGGAAACAGACTCCCAGGAAATCCAGAAAGCTCAGAGGGTCCCAAAGAAGTTGGACCCAAGGAAGCACACACCAAGGTACATCATCATTACATTACCCAAGATTAAAGATAAGGAGAGAATCTTAAAAGCAGCAAAAGGCGAGAGTTACCTACAAAGGAGTTCCCATAAGACTCTCAGCTGATTTCTCAAAAGAAACCTTCCAGGCAAGGAGGGGCTGGCGAGCAGTATTCAAAGTCATGAAAGGCAAGGACCTACACCCAAGATTACTCTATCTGGCAAAACTATCATTTAGAATGGAAGGGCAGATAAAGAGCTTCCCAGGTAAAGTAAAGTTAAAGGAGTTCATCATCACCAAGCCCTTATTACATGAAATATTAAAGGGACTAATTTAAGATAAAGAAGATGATAAAAAATCTGAACAGTAAAATGACAACAAACTCACAACTATCAACAACTGAACCTAAAAAAACAAAAACAAACACAAACTAAGCAAACTGCTAGAACAGGAAGAGAATCACAGAAATGGAGATCACATGGAGGGTTATCAGTGGGGAGGGGGAGGGTGGAGAATGGGGGGAAAGGTACAGGGAATAAGAAGCATAAGTGGTAGGCACAAATAGACAGGGGGAAGTTAAGAATAGTATAGGAAAGGGAGAAGCCAGAGAACTTATATGTACAACCCATGGACATGAACGAATTGGGGAAATGCTGGTGGCAGGGGGTGGTGGGCAGAGGGGAAAAAATGGGAGAAAAATATGGGACAACTGTAATAGCATAATCTATATTTTTTTGAAAAACCTGCTTCAAAAATTTTAAGCAGTTTGCCCATATTCTAAGCACTCGAATTAAGATTGACTCTAGTCTTACAGACTTCAACATTCATGCCCATTCTATTCTATACTATTATTATTCTATTCTATTCTATTCTATTCTATTCTATTCTATTCTATTCTATTCTATTCCATTCCATTCCATTCCATTCCATTCCATTCTATTTCATATTGTATGCTATTGATTTGAAAGTACTGACAGATGTCGTTTCTATACCCAGCACTGTTTCATAAAATGAAAATGAACACTGCAGGACTGACCTCAGCAGTTGACAGTGTATGCCACCCTTGGTGGATATTTGTGGTGAATGGTTATGAAGTGGTAACTGTCAGCAAGATATCAAAGTCATTGTGGGGCATTTCATCAGTGCAGTGGCCGGTCTTTGTGGTTGGAAGGCACTCTACCTCTTTACAGCCTTCTAAGGAAAGTGATAAGCCTTATCACCCAGCTCCTTCCCTAAGTACTAACAGCGACACCAAGTGATGCCATCTAATAGGACACCAGTAGGGAGGTCAAAAAAGTTACATGGCAGAGACACACTGGCAACACTCACACATCTTCCAAGGAAAGTAAAATCACAAATATAATGTACGTACATGAACATAAACATCCGTGAACTCCCAGAAGGAGTGATTTTATCATTTTTACAATCCTAGGGATGTGATTTGGATGATAGAGGGATTAAATGTACTGGATTTTTTTATTCGATATAAATTAGAGGCCTGGCCCAGTCAAAGAAAATAAGGTTTTTAAGTTCCAAAGTGAAGTCACAGACACAGCACCCTGCAACCTACTTCCCTTTTTTATTTTGGAGGGAAGCACACCCAAATGGAAGCCAGTGATCTCATTTCTTAATGTTCAGATCAAAGAGAAAAAAGAATCAAAGAATCAGCTGGCATAGGCTCACGAGTTAAAAGGGTTTCCTGCAGGTCAATCTGTTAATCAATTCTTCAGAGAAGGGGAAAATGAGGGTAGCTGAATTACACAGGCTTTGCAGCTAGATTAACTGCATCCTGTGTTCCTTACTCTAAGAACTATAGACATAGAATATAATAGAGGTATACCTGAGTCATAGACTTGGCCCAGAACCCATTAGGCACATAATGAGAACAGGTAGGACGGATGACTACCCAAGTTTGCTTAAAATTATCCGGGGGTAGTTCATTGACCTTCTTTAGCCTATCATAGGCCCTCTGTGCAAATGGAGGGATCTAAGCACAGTTGCCAACAGGGGGCTGGCCTATGTGAATGAACCCAGAAATATTTATTTTTCTGAATATTACTTTCTTTCAAACGCTAATAAGAGATAAGCACAAAACATTTTGGTGCCCTTCTCAAATAAAGTCAAAGTACAATGCAAACATCAGCCATCCTATTTTCATTGTGTATGTGTCTTGTTTTATGCCTTCTATCTTAAAATATTTAATTTTAGCCACGGTCCTAATACTCAGTGGCCAGCACTTGGTAGAATCTCAACCATAATTGCCAAATGAATAAAATGAATTGTGCAATGAGCTTTCTCTATTGAAAGTCATTATGGATGTTAAGTACATCCATCTCAGAATTTTTATAGTTCACTGAACAAAGGATGTGGTTAATGTGTGTAGAATTTCTTGCAATAACCCATATTGCACTCTTCAGTTATTTTTTTCCAATTCTTTTCACTGAAAACCAGGAAACTTCAACAAACCACAAGGTATATAGGAGGCTGTAACACTTGGATAATGACCTACTGCTAGGCTGTAACGATGATTTAGTAGTTTCGGTGTAATAGGAGCGTGTTTAAGAAATAATGGACTGAAATGCTACACTTCTTCATGATATCTTCAGTAGTCACTTTTTAATTCCCTTTGTGTTCATATTTTATTTTAAATGGGCCATAAGATACTACCACCCACTGGCCTCGGGCAGGACAGGACGGTGATATTTCCATTCCCTTCGGCGGAAGGCGGGGCAGAGAATGCCCCGTGGGGCTGTTGATTTCTGCCTCAGCCCACTGGGCCCTCCGGGAAGGAGCGCCTCTTGAGTGCAGCTACTGCCCCTTACTCCTGGCAACCGTATTCTGGTCGAGCGCGGTGGCTCTGGTTGCTAGGATATTCTTCTATTCCTGTCCTCCAGGACCAAACCAAAGAGAGGAGAAAGTGTCAGCCGAACTCAAGTGAAGGTAGGGGGAGGGACCCAGAAGAACAGAGTGCCACCCTCTTTCAGGAAAAAATAAATTGAGAAAATGACTTCACGGTTAATGCTTTCGCAAAATTTCCAGTTTTCCCTTTACATAAAAAATCAGAAAAACAAATTTGAAACACAGCCTGACAAATAATGGTTATTCAACTTGGAAGACACAATTCACCACTTTATTATTATTCATTGAAAGCTACTTTTTCCCAATAGAGGAGAGGAAAATGTCTGGAAATTGTCACGATGACCTGAAAGATTCTGAACTATTAATTACTATTATTCTTTTTCACATATGAAAGTTTGAAGTAGATACATTTCACTGAACAGAAGACATCATTGATTGTAAAGTACATACTGCTGAAATGTGAAAATGTGAAAAAATGTGTATCTTGGAACTGTTGAAATGATATACAATATTACCTCTCAGAATTTCAATCAATTCTGAGATAAAATTTCTTCCTTATTTATAGAAAAAGAGGCAAATTTTCTCAGTCATAGAGCTAATAAGCAGTAGACACAGAACAAACTCAAATCCATGTCTGTTTGACTATTAGGTTCAAACTCCTCATGATGCAATGCTGCTTCTTCAGTTCTCTGCGCGGGTAAGAAATAACAACAGTTACCAACAAACTTGCCTACAGAACTTTATAGTTGTAGTGTTTGTTGTATTCCTAGTAATTTACTAGGTGTCATTAGCCCTGTTTTTACAAATGAGAAAAACTGGACCCAGGAAGACAGTATGACTCACTCAAGGTCACATAATTAGAAAGTGACAGAGCCAGGAGGAAGGCCCAAGATAAATGACTCTTAATCTAAACCGTGTTTGACTAAGGTCAGACATTAACCAGCTACCAGGCTTGAAATTAGATCATGGACATAAAGATTATTCAAAGAGAAATGTATTGGAAATATAAGAAGAGATGTTGCATGTGTCAGATGAACTCATTGATTTATTCAACAAATTATTGGATGGCTAATTTAAGATAGGCTGTTTTAGCTCCTGGGATAGAATAATGAATAAAAGATAAAAATCACATGGAACTTCTAATTTCTACAGAGAGAAACAAGGTGGAAGTGGGAAGGGAAGGGGGGCTTGCAATTTTAAATAGTGGTCAAGGAAGGTGTCCCTGAAACGGTGTGACATTTGCACCAAGATAAAAGCGATAAAGAAGTGAGCCACATGGACATCTGTGAAAAGAACATTCCAGGCATGAGAAACAAAGGACTTGAACTGGGAATGTTCTGGCCTATTGCATAGGTAGCTAAGAGGTCAGAGAGCTGTTGGGGACCAGGCATGGAGCAGGGACGTGGACAGGTCACATAGGGCCTTAGAATAGCCTTGGGCAGAGTCGCCTCATGGAATTTGGAATCTGGTCAGCTTCAGTGAACATGCTCTAGACATTCCAAATGTGTCTACATCATCAGTGCAATTTAATCTTGGGCTACCTGGTGGACAGATGTTACTCTGTGGCTACTCTGTTACTGTTTTATAAAAAATCGTGGCCTATCTAGAGAGTGCTGACAGGTTAGCTTCCAGCTTAATAGACAGCTAATAAATAAATATGTATTAGAGATCTATTATCTGTGCGGGGAATTTTAAGAGAAACTCTCCTCCCATACCCAACACCCCCCTGAAATTAGTCTCCACTCTCCATAAGCTTCTGTCTTGGCTGTGGGATCATCAAAGTCTGTACCAAGTGTTCACTTGTGGAGGAGAAAGCATGGAATTATGCCAGGGGTAGCCAGGCAGAGTTTTACTGAAAGCGCTGTGTAAGGTAAGGTTCTCCAAGTGGATAAAGACAGGTAAAACATTCCATCCAGAGGTAATGACATGCACAAAATCAAGGAGACTTATAACAGCACAGCCACTTTTAAAAAGATAGTTTCACTCATTCATTTAATGTGGCTAGGGCACGGGATGCCTGAGAAGTAGCGGGAGACAGGCAGGTGGGGGCAATCAGAGAAAAAGCCAGGCGAAGTATTTGGATTTTATCTGTGGGTGACGGGGGACACACAGCAAGCTTTCTAAGTGTAAGGAAGCACCCGGAGTCACACATTTGGCCATTCTGGCACCCCCCACATTGAGGAGGACAGGCGGAGTGAAGTGAGAAAGAAATCCAGGAGAATGCTCCAATAGTCCTGGCGGGAGTATGAGAGTGAGCTGGGAGAGTAGGCAAGGAAAAACGGGCTGGAAATAAAAAGTACCCAAGAGATAGACTACGCCCAGGTTAGGGACAGAGCAGATGAGCAGGGTGTGAGTGGGAGGGCGTCGAGGCTGACTGCTGGCGTTCCAGCACAGGTGACTGTGTTGATGCCACCGTCTGCTAAGAATATGGGAAGGAAAAAGGTTTGCTCATGAAGGCGGCAAGGGTCACTGTTCAGATGCAGCAGTTTCTGTGGAAGGGCAGGTCTCTAGGGAGTGGTTTGTCAAGGATTCTTGAAGGTCTTAGGACTTCAGTTGAGGCCTAAAAGGTGGTCAGCATTTAGAAAAGCAAAGGGAAAGAAACATAGACCGTATTCCAGGCAGGAAAAAAGTATGAGCGAAGGCCCAGAAGTGGCAGAGTAAGTATATGGCTCCTTGCAAGCAGGCAAGTGGGGGAAGAAAGAGGGTGAAGAGGATGGTCCCCAAATGACAAGGAGTCTGCCTCTGAAATCCTCCTTTTAGAAAGAGGGAATTCACTCTTTCATAAGGTATCCAAGTCCACGGGTTAATCAGCAACCCCAGGTGGCTGGTTGTCGTCACCATAACTGTCCTGACGGCATTGACAGTGATCTCCTCGGAATATTACACTTAGTTGTCATGAGTTCTCTCAGCAGCGTCACAGCTCTAGCTATCCGTTCTCCTGAATTCCAGAGCAAGATTCAACAGATATTTTAGTAGTCTAGTCTTCACAACCACCGTGCCATGCTTTCTCCAGACATATAATAATAGTTACAGTTTAGTGTCAAAAAATAAGTTTAAGCACAAGTTTAAGACTTTATTTAAATCGATTTCATTTCACCAGGAAGCTTTTCATCATTTTTTTTAAGTTAAACTAAATCAGTTCTATGATGAATGTTTCGTACTGTTCGTATAAAACAATTATAAGTACAAAATAAACTTTAAGTTTACGCTGTATTTTCTAGGCCATCGGGTGCTAGAAAATCACATTTTAGCTCCATCCAAATAATATATAAGTTTAAAAAATTAATATTTAAACGTTTCAGCTGTAAAAATATCACTCGCTCTATTTAGTCTTCAATTATTGCATGTGGTGGTGGAGTACTTGTAATGTCTTCTGAAGTTCATCATGGAAAAAACAAACAAACCAGAGCGTTAGCTCCAGTTATGCATTTTCCTGAAATACATACAGGTTTCTTCTCCCCTTCACTTCCCCTTGGCAACAATCAAATCCCTAACAGCTCTTGATAATTCATCATTGCTTGCTTCATTGCCACTCTTGAAAACAAAGCCATCCTGTGATGCTGTGTACGTCCTTAGGAATCAAGACAGATCACAGGTGAAAAGGGAGCTCAGAGCACTCCAGATGAGTTCTTTCAGGAAATACTGCTTCTTCTGTAATGCAACTGGAAACTTTGAGCTCATGTCATTTATAGGCCAATCTGCTAAACACCTGTCAAAAACAAAAAAGGAGGACCACGTCCTTCCTTCCTTACAATTTTAAGCTGCCTCTGCCTGTTCTCTTTTACAGCTTTATTCGTTTTTATTCCTTTCAGCCCGCTCTGGCTCTGCATATTATACAGCTTCTATAGTTAATTTTCCCAAAGTCTTAGACACACTTAAACTGCCTTTCTGTTGTATTGCCTGAGTATGCGTTTCAGGAACACATTCCTTTGGGTTTTCTATCTCTGTTAAATGTGATCTCAATTTTCTGATGTATCTCAGAAATCTCCTACTTCAGTTAATTAGGCTCTAAATTCTCTGAAAGGTACCTCAGAGTCTAGAACAGTAGGAAGCGAGCTTGGCAGGCAGATGCATAAAACAGCTAAGGGGTGAAGCTAAAACAGGCGCTCATTCCTGGGAAATTACTGGAGGGAAGTCAGCTTTCTAGCCAAAGAAAAATGAGCCTGCTTCTCCCCGTCGTGCCCAGAGCTTTGGATGCTACCTATACATACATTCGATAGCCTGCTTTACAAAGGACCCCAAACGCTGTAACAAAGCCCTCTATAAGCCAGTGAAGAAAACCAAAGATCAAACATAGATGCCGCACGGAAGCAGGGATTTTGTCGGTTTTGTCCATTAATACATCTCCGTCTCCCAGAACAGTGCCCAGCACATAGTGGCTGCTCAATAAGTATTTGTTAAAAGAGAAACTTCGCCGGATGAGCCATACACAAAAATTCTGTCTCTCAATCATTCAGCATGAATCTCTTTAACCTACGACTTTTTCCCAAATCACTTATTCTTCATTCCCAATTATCGCTGTAAAAGCCCAGTGCAGTGGAACGTCAAAAAACAAACACCAATAAAGTGTTACCTTATGAATTTAGTTTTTGCTTTGTGGTTAAGATTTGAAAGCTTTGTAGTTAAATACTGATCTCTTTCTTTCATTTTTAAAAATCTGCACTTCAGTTTCTGGTTAATCTCCTTACTTTGAATGACAGTGCACTATTCAGCCTTCAAGTAACAGAATGAACATATATAAAAATCTACCTTATTCCATATTGAATTCAAAAGACTGTTCTCCCAATGAGTAGCGAGGTAATTATTTTTCTTTGTAATGCTCATTTCCATTTTTAAACTTACATTCTTACCTGGTCGAAACTTTGGAAATTTACTTTTTTTGCTCATAAAGGAACACATAAGATCTGACATTCGCTTGTGGAACAATTTAGCAAATTATAATCAGGAGTGTTTTTACTTGCTTGTTTTAGCCAAACACTTGGTCAATTGACAAATAACACAGTTAATATTAATACTATGATCAAATCTCACTCAGCATAGGAAAAAAACTAGATTATTTTTTATTTTGTCTTCTTCCAAGCTGAAAACACTTTTTATTATTTTGGATGCTTCCAGTAAAGTCATCAGAGAAAAAATAATTTGTAATATTTGTCCCATGACATCTTTCTTCTGGCTAATAAGTTAAATTAATATATTAATAGTGAGGAGATGAGGGAAGAAAGGGCCCATAATTTTTGTGGATTCAGATGGTTTCAAGTTTTCTTTTGAGCTTATTATGCACCATGATTCTAAAACAGCTCACCGGTCCATAGCCTTGGGGAAATTCCACTACCTCAGAACTGCTAACTTGTATCTTGAAGTCTGGGGTGAAGCCAAAAGTAGGGCCTAATTAATCAAAATTTCTCCCAAGTACCAGGTCCAACCTAAAATAAGTGAATGAATGAATGAATGAATGAATAATAAATACTATATGCTTTTTCCTAATATTTGTTTTAATTTTAATCAATATTTAAAACTTCTCAAGAATGAATAAAATTGGTGCTCCCAGATTTTCCACAGCATTTTCCCTGAATCGTCTCCATTGATAAATTTGCTTTTTGTTGCCAACAAACTTGGTTTTCCCTAAACCTAAACTAAATGTTTTTAAAAAGTTTCTCTTGGTTTTGCTACGCACCTGAGGCTGCTATTACCTTTCCTCTGTTTAGTCCCCTCCCCCCCATAGCTGTTTCCACAACTCACCTACATTCAAAGTGTCTCCTGGCCCATCTACTATGCGGGCCCCAGTCTCATATCAGCTGGCTCTTCCTGTCCAGGACTAAGGGCCTTCTTTCACCTGGTACCTTTGCTTTTCTATTGATACATTAACTATATGACTCATATTTTAGTCCATTTTGATCCATTTCTCACCGCCAACGCACAGGCACACACACTTGTGCACGCGTACATTTTAATGCAATAGGAGTTTTATTGTTATAGCTGCCAGGAGGAGCCGCACCTGATAGCTGATGCCTCTCACAAAGAGTCCTGCAACAGGATCTGTGCTAAAATAGCAAAAAAAATATGTTTGACAGCTGTTCTCCAAAATTTAAATGGGTAATATTAAACAATCTTATCCAAAGGGAGAGGAAAGGGAATTTGCCGTAACGTAGGGCCCTTTGTAGTCTTCCCACTTAGGCCCCGCCCCTTAGAAACCGGAACAGTGGCTATTCATAAACTTGCCATTCATATTAGTACCCCTGCTTCTTGTGAGTGAAAAGGAAAATGTACAGAGAATCCATGCTCTTCTTCCAAACCCCAAGGTTCTTAAAATTCCCAGTATGAAATTTGTCATTATCGGAATCATCATTTCCAGCGAATATCTTCGGGGGAAGTTACCCCAGCGCCAGCACTATGTTCATTTATCACGCCGGCACTGAGCTGAGTTCGTCCCCATACATCAAATATTCATTCCTTAAACATACTGAGCACCTACTCTACTCCTAGCATTGTTTGGTGTACTCGTTTACATTCTACCTTATGGGAGGAGGGAGACTGATAATAAATAAAATAGTTTTACAGAGCAGTAATTGCTATGAATTCAATAAAACAGATCATTGTTAGAGAGTGACAAATTGAGGTGGATGGACGAAGAAGGGGCAGCATTAGGCAGAGCCTAGGAAAGGTCTCTTTGGAGACGTAACATCTGAACTGAAACTTGAAAAATGAGAAAGATCGGGGAAGAGTTTTTAAGGCAGAGTGAGTGGCAAGTGCAAAGGCCCTGGGATGGCAAGGTATCGGGGCCGCCAACAAGTTCGCTTAGTTTTTCCATATGATGGTTCCAGTAGCACTTAATTGTCTTTAACGTCATTCGAAGTAATTTGTTAGAATGTATCGTGACAGCCGTCAGATCATTTCATTGTGCATTTAAAAAAGCTTACCAAATCAGTGAATTTTTGTACAGCCATTTTAATATTGAAGATGAAATATGTGACATTTTTGGCGTATCATGCTTTATTATTTCAAGAAAAGTAAAAATGCAACTAAAACACAAAAATAAGATTTGTGCAGCGTATGGAGAAAGTGCTGTGACTGATTGAGCATATCAAAAGTGTTTTGCAAAGTTTCTTGGTACTATTGACATTTTGGCCAAATAATTCTTTGCTGTGGGGCTGTCTTACACATTGGAAGATGTTTAGCAGCGCTCCTGCCCTCTCCCCACTAAAAGCCAATAGCGGGAGATAGCCGACATACTCAAAATATCCAAGTCAATCGAGTTATTGGTGAAAATCAAAAATGTGTCTTTTATTTTACAGAAAAAAACCTAACAGACTTTTTATCCAGCCAATACGTGGTGTCCTCTCTCCTTCGAGTTCCAAAACTACCCTAGAATCTCCTGTCTGGGATGTCCACCACTCTCAGGCTGTTTTATATGCTGATTTTTCAGACTCAGCAGTATTCAGGTGCTCAACTAGTCTCAAATTATCACTGCCTTACTGGCTTTCACAGACATTTTAAGACTACATACTTGACCTTCAAGGGCTTAAGAAAGAAAGCACAGTACAGAGCAAGGCTGCATCTTCGGCACAATCATCATTGACCCCATGGCCTGACACGTCACTGTTCCTTTTCTGAGAATCTATGGGATATACTCCACAGAATTTAGTGCCAAGAAATAAAAATTCTTCCAAAAACCTGTTTTCTTTCATTAATTAACCAATGAATTATAAGTAACCTGTCCCGTAACCCTTTTATTTTGGCTGCTGGCACCTCAGAGCCTAAACCACAGTGCTCCCGCTACAATAACAATCCTGGCCATGGTTGGTAGCGTGTTCGCCCCTCCCTGCCATGCAGTTCCTTCTATGGTGTCTTATCTTTATTTTGTTTCATTTTCATTGCCCTGTGTGAAAAAGGGCTTTTATTTAAGCTGCCTCAAACCTTTGGGAAATAGATGATGTGTAAATCATTAATCACAAGTGCTTTCTAGACGATCTCAAGCGACTTCCTCATTGCAAAATCCAGCATCTCACTACGGTCCTGTTCTTACCCTCTCTGCCACATGATAAAGCTTAGCTGCTCTTCTGTCTTAAGCCTTCTCCAATATTTTCTGGAAAATTAATATGGTATAGATATGAATAAAATTGGTTTAACACAACACCTCCTTGGTTCCATGGTGAACTATGGCATCTGCATTCTCTTTTTTAACACCTTTGTTTTTCATTCTGGCCATCTCATGTATGAGTGTATATATGTCTGTATTATGTGTTTTAGTTTCCATCTTTTCCCACATACCCAGGTTTCTTTTCTAGGGGCCCAGTGCTCGCTACACTTTTTCCTTTAGCAATCACCCACTACTGTCACCTCCCAGTAAAAGATTTTCAAATTTTATTTCTAGCCCCAGCCTCTCTCTTCAGTTTGCATTCCAAATTCCCTGGAAGCCTTTGAAGCTTGGAGTTAGAAGGAGGCCTTCACGTTCTTCACCCTCCCGGCCCTTAAATCTCCTCCACCACATCTCTTGTCGTGTTTGTCCACCAAGCTATTTGACAGCAACTACCCCACCTTTCGAGGCAGCCCGTCTAGCCAGCCGGCATTGGGTATTAAAACGTTAGTTCCAATAGAATGGCAAAATCTATTTCCATGATGTGTGCCCGCTGGTTTTAATGCCATTCTTAAGAGAAATAAGGGCTGAGACACACTAAATGCCAAACATGTACCAGGGCCACTGCCCACATTATCTTCTTATGAGTCTGCTGTGTGGTTTTATTTTTCTCATTATACTCCTGGGGCAACTTAAAATTAGTCTAATCATTTCAGATGGCCCTTCTCCAAATGGTGTAGCCCTCACACTCTTTGGGGAACCATTCTATGTCAGGTTAAGAAAGTACTAATTTCTCCAATCACTGCTCCTATGAATTATTGGTTTTTGGTAAATTTACTATCTGTACTGAAAAACCTCTAACCGTGGTGTCCAGAAGGAAAGACGTTCAAATCGACATTCCAGTTGTGGTTTGAATATGCAGCACAGAACAAAACTGTCACCAACTTCATCCTAGATACTGTGTGGCTCTGTTGACATAGCCTGAGGTCACACCTGTCACTTCCTACTGAGTCAACAGCCTGCTGAACATCTGCTAGAACTCTGATGAACGGGTCAAACTATTTCCCAACCTGAACTAACTCAGTTTATTTCCCTCCTAACCTCTTCATCACATCGATTACTCCAGATCTTAATAGCATCAGTCTTACCCAGAAACACAAGTTCAAATCCTCCATGGGGACTTTAAGGGTCTTCTTATGTCTTCTAAATCTCATTGGTGACCAAATCCTGACTCTGAGCAAAACGCCACCTTCCCACTGCCCTAGGTTGGGACTTTTGCCGGTTCCCAGTTCAGTCTCCAATAGCTGAAATCCTGTTCCTTCCCTGTGCCCTCCCTCCCCCAGAACAGAGGGAGCACCGGCCTCACCTGTAATCCCCACGTACACAGCACCCACGGTGCTCGATAACTCCCAAGGGTGATTCTCACTCCTCACCTGTCTCCTTCCTGCCCTTAACATCCTGTGATTCCCTGTGTGTGTTATATGTTTCTGGAAAACTATGCTACAAAGTTTTTGTTTTGTTTTGTTTTTGAGTTTTCCTAGTTCTGTGCCTTTCTTCATGTATATTGTCCTTGAGTCTGGAAGGCTTTCAATTTTTCTTTTTCTTTTTTTGCCTGTCAAATTTCTGTCTTTCAATAATTTGAGAAAATGTCACCAGCTCTATGAAACGTGCCAGATCGGGCCACCTAAAATGTATCTGAAGTTCCTGAGTTGTCACAGCCTTTTATTTTTCTCCTAGAATATGACAGTAATGGCAATTTACATACGTAAGTTCTTTCTCCAGTTAGTCTTTAGGTTCCCTAGGCCTTGGCTATGTCTTCTCTAATTTTACTATTCCCGGTTACAGAGTAAGACTCCAATTAGCTGCACTAATTATGAATAAGAAGGTGGGAAACGAAAAGAGGTAAAACTGAAAAGACTAGCCGGATCCAAAGAAAACTTGGAAAATCAGGCAAAGAGGCCATATTTACAGATGCACCAAAAGGCCACTCCGTCCTTCCATTATTTCTGTCTGCTCCTAACTTAATTTTTGGGATGTGGCCTCCGAGCTCTGCTCTCAAGCACATGACCTGCTCCTTCCCTGAGGTCTAACCAGACTGGAATTCTCCCGGGACTATGGCGGTGACAGGTCAGCACACCAAGGGCCCATGCTGACTTCGGTTGGCATCGGCAGCTTCACAGAGTAACTACTTTCAGTGATCCTACTAAGCAATAAATCCACATTCCCTTAAAAATAATCTCAGTAGCAATGAGCAGACAGGCTTCTCCAAGCATACATGCCACTCCCCAGAGTCTTAATAAATAGTTTGGGCCTTTAGTCATGGAACTGCCCCACTGCTCAAGAAAACAACGCTTAGCAAGTGCGTTTATTCAGTGCTGATATTTTTGAGCAATAGGTAGAGGTCTCTTTACATCACAAAAATGAAATAGATTTTATATAAGATAAAGTTTGGAGTTGCTGCACTTTAAAAAATATTTGGAACAGATTTTTTTTTTTAAATCAATGTGATTGAATTTTGTTATCGCCTACAAAGTGTTTCACATTTTTTTCTTTCCTGGAGTTAACATTTATTTAATGAAATTCTATCTCACAAAACACCACTTGCATTACTCAGATGTTCAGTCAATGAAATTACTGAATAAATGGGAAAAAATTACCTTCTTAAGATTAGGTCACATGAATTCATAAAACTGGAAGTAGTTACATAATACAGCAGAGTTACATAATAATGTATTGAATGATGTTATACTGTAAGATATAATGAATTTTAAGCTAATAGTCTTGTGTTCTGAGCTCAGCCTTCCTGTGTTTTGCTTGACTTCTCATCTCATGGGAACCTCCTCTTGTATTCTACAGTGTGGACCTTTTCCTGCTAAACACTTGCCTAGGATTACACAGGCATCAGATCAGCTGTTTCCTGCTATCAACCAACAAACAAAAAGGGGAAACACACACATCCACTCAGACTCCAACACATAAAATCATCTCCTCAAAATAATAAACTTTGGAGACAATTCCAGCATATAAGGATTTTTTTTTATCTCTTTGTTTTCAGCATTAAAATGATATATAAATACATCCTTCAACTAAATCCACCATTTATTTAAATATAGGTGGGTCATTAGATGTTGAATTTACTAAAGGCAATTTAGACTAAAATATTTCTTCAGCAAAAATTCAGATTACTGGACATGAGCTGATAAAGAAAACATGGGCTCCAATAGCTTGACTCAAAATTACCAACATTATTTACTCATAATTTAGCATAAGTATGACAATTAGGCCAATTTGTTTCTGACTATCAGAAGAGAATAAAACAATAGGGTTTTGGGTTTTTTTCCCCCTGACAGATTTTACATTTGAAGCCCTGATATGTCTTAAATTTTAGGCAAAAGTTATATAACTGTCCTAAAATTATTAAAAATAACACAAACACCTATTGTATGTAAAGTGTTAGATATACAAAAAGGATATTCTTTCCTTATCTGTTTAGAAATAATACTTTTGTAATGATGATACTAATAATAAAAAGAGGAAAAGAGAAAAATCAAGTGTCAAGTTTCACCTACACAAGAAGTAGGGAAAAATAATATTCCAGTTCACACTAGAGTAGTTCATACTCCAATTCAAAATACAACATTCGGTTAGTCATAACAAGTTTGCAAATTTTATAGGTCATTATTTTGCTTTATAGCATGTCTATGATTTAGTGCCCTCATAAAAGGTGTTCATTTTTCCTCTGCTTTTTTCTAGTGATTCCTAATCATATTAAACCCACAGGTAAAATGCTCTATGATAGTGCTGAGTAGAAATAAATTGAGGAAGAAATGTGTTTAAATGTCAAATTAGCAAGTACAATTACTTGCTAATGGGCCAGCTAAAGGTTCAATGACAAGCAAGTTAAATTAGTTAAATTCAAGTTAATTTATTATTGTATACAGCCAAATTACCTGTGTATTTACAACATTTTGCTAGGAAGGACTGAAGTATTTACCCTGACTTCACAAATGATATCTAATCTTCCACTGTCATGACAAATCTAGTGGATGCTAGATGGAGAGTTCACCTTCATGACTACAACAAGTAGCTGTTGAAATGGGTTTCTCTATTTAAAAAAAAAAGTCTGAAGAGAGTATTCTGGATTTCTGGTCAATTTACTATATTACAAAAAGATTATTATCAAAGAAACTACCACAATAGTATTGGGAGAAAACTTTATAATATTTTTACTGCATGGGAAACATGGTTCGTAAGGCAGGTGAGGGTTTCGCTCTGTCTGCCTTGGCTCAGCCCTGCCCCATTTTAACACACCTTATATTATATCGATCACCCAGGGTGGCCTCTAAGTGACGGGAAAAAAGAGGCACAGTACACATGTATGTACATGTTTTCCTTACGGTAACGAGGGAGAACCGGGAGCTGGGCTGGGTTCACAAAGGAGGTTAAGCCTCCTGCATTTCGTTGTTTGCCGGTGGAGGTGGCTGTGAGATCATCCACCAGCAAGCCACTTCCTGGTTTCCCTCCCCCTTATCTGAGTCTCTGCTTAGCAGCTTCTGCTGGGGTAAAGGCCTCTACATTTTGAAGTCAATTATCCTGAAAACGCTAAACCCTAATTAGATCCTTGCATATTATTCCCAAGGTGTATTTAGTTGTGACTTGTCAACTTAGAATGACCAATGCTCACTAGATAAAAGCAAAATAAGTAGTAGGATGAAGAAGCTTATATGTGAACTTGTTTGGAAAAAGGCCATATTTAATTAATTTTTGTATCCAAAAGTCATATCACAGAGCCTGGTACATAGTAGGTGCTCAAGAATGTTTATGAATGAATCCTGTAACTGGTTAGTTAAACAAGCTGGTCAGAAAAGGATAACACAGCAAATATACAAAGGGCAACTTCGACATTAATAAAGCCCATTAGTTAAGACAAATACTGGCAAGAAATTAAAATCCCTTCAAGGACTTATCACCTACACAGTGTTACTTGGGTTTATTTTAATTACTTAATTGCAGTACAGTTTCTAACAATCTCATAGTGATTGCATATATATGAAGTATTTATGTAGACAAAATTTCATCGAATCCTTCAACATTGTTGAAGTATGGGCAGTCTTCAATTTTACAGATAATGATACCAAGGTTCAATAAGCTTAAGGCTAAATCCTGGTTATTTGCATTCAAAATCTGGGTTCTTTCTATCAAAGTATATTCTCTGCTTTCCAAGTCCCTTTCTTTTATGGGCAATTTTCCACATGCTTTTTCACATTCTCTAAATTAAATCGGATAAATGACTCCTTTTCATACAGAAGACTTTCAAATAGTTATTGATTTTGATTAACTGATGCCTGAAAAAGGAGAAGAGTTGAGAGAAACAGGGTGGGGACATGGGGTAGTCTTCCTAGAACCAAAATTGGCTCATAAAATCACTAGATTAGATAACCTTTTATAATACACCAAAAACAAACTCCCACCTTTCATTGCATGTAGAAATGAATAGGGACAATGTTGTCAACTTTCACAAGGGAGAGTTTTCACTGGATTTACCTCACTATGCCATTAGGAAGACCTGAGATAATTTATGAAACGAAATAAACATTTACCTGCTCATTTCATTTAAGTCATTACTTCCCTTGGAGTTGTGTCTGTTTTATTGTAATGCCACGGCTCTTGAATTATAACCTTTGTATATCAACAGCCAATCAGCAGTCCTGTGCAAAGCCTGACTTAATACCAAAAAGTAAATATTTGCTTTGTGAAACACATTCATTGTCTATAATAAAATTATGTTATTGACACAGAGATTTTTTTTTTAATCTCAAACACAAAGTTTAAGAAATTTAGAGCAGGCTGACAGCTGGGTAGGAGTGGGGGCTGGAGGGATCCAGTAAAAAAGGAAAAAAAGAGAATGAACTCTTGGACACATGGACAGTAGCATGGTGATGGCGGGGGGTGGGAGGAGAGGCGGGTGGGCAGAGGTGGGGTATAGGGGGCATAAATGGTAATGGAAAAAATACACTAAAATCAGATACTTGAAGGCTAAATAAATAAATAAAAACAAAAAAGAGAAAGTTAGAGAGATTTTAGATGATTATTACTCATGCTAGGATTTCCAGTATGAAGCATTTATATAATTTAATTTTTAAAAAGACTGCATATCTAGTGAATAGTAGAGCAGGAATTCAAATCCGGTTCTATTTGAAAGGAGATTTTGTGTTCCATCCCAACTCACTGCTTCCCCTCTTGGGGCCTCCCATTCATTATAAATTCCAGGTTTGTGGATCCTGAATTACTGAGGGTTTTATTATTTGGGATAAACTGGAACTAGCAATAATTATGAAATTTTATACATTCTAGGTAGTTTAATATTTGAAAGACTTAAACAGTTTTCAAGCTAAATATTTAAGCTTTTGAAACCAAATTTGTCAGAAGTCATGGAATTAAAAGTATGAAAAGCAGGAGCTTCCAAGAGTCATGTGAACCACTAGAGACACGGACCTCATTAACAAACTAGATTCCTACCTTTTAAATATTTAAATTTCACGTACAGCGTAAAATTTAAGATATGATTCTAATCTGGCATGGTTTTGTAATTAAATGTAGTTGATTTCATTCTGATGAGAAATTTCAATTAAAGTTCTGTAGGACCTCCCTCTACTCTCATGTTTCCTTTCAGTTTCACTTATTTCAGGAAAACTCAAAGTGTCTACAATTTGACAACTGGCAGAAACAATCCATGGAAATTTGGGAACTCCCCATGCACAAACTTTCAAGGTAAGGTGTGAGTGCGTGTGCACGTGTGCCCAAACAGAAAAATGACAGACCCCAACTATTAAGTGATTCTGAAAGGAACTGTGCACTTTGGAAAGCCCAGGCATGGTGGCAGGTGGCAGGGGGCCGTGTGTTATGGACACCATAGCAGCCCTAATCCCATGGCTGATCCACCTCCAGCCTCTGATGCTGTTTGCTCTGCTCCATCTGAGCTGGAGTCTGGTTGAGCCACAGTGAACTCTGTAGTCTTCGCCACCTGTCTCCTTTGTCACTAGCCATTTTCCAATGTTTGTGTTTGCCTTTTAAAAAAAAATAGCATTAGCACTCAAATAAATAAGAAAGATATACCAGAACACCAATGGGAAAATGAGCAAAAGACTTGAACAAGCCAGCCTTAAAGAGAAAAATTTTTGTTCTTATAAGCATGTCAAAAATTTAATCAGTATTTTTAGTAACCCAAGAAATAAAAGTTTAAAAACATAATTTTCACCTATCAAGTTAGCAAAGATATTTTAAAAGACGATATTATGTTGGCAAGTATTAGATGCTCTAGATACCAAGCCTAAAGGGGGGAAAAATGCTATATAGATAGACAGCCAAAACTCAGAATAGGGATGCATATAGGTTAAAACTGTAAAATACTGGAAATAAAATAAGAATTCAAAAATAAAAGAATGGTTAAATAAAGTAAGACATCCATAAGATGAATTATTTTGCAGTCACTAAATTGTATTAAAAATACCAATTTCAGTTTCTTGGGAAACACCAGCGAAGTATTCTTAATTTTTTTAAAAGAAAGTTTGAAGTTGTACCAGATGATTCTAACTCTTAAAAAAAAGTCCATTTATGCATAGGGAATGAACTGGTGGTAAACTGCCCGATATTTTCAATAGCAGCTCTTAAATCATTGGAATAATTATAAGTACTCAGCCCATGCTAGATTCATGTCAGGAGGTGGGTCTTTATCTCTATTGTATATCTGAGGAAACTGAGGCTCACCTAATCTTGGTGACAAAGCTATTAAATAGAGGAGCCAGGATACAAGCTAAGGTCAACTTGACCCAAAGCTCATGTTTATCACACTCATGCCTCCTCCCTAGTAATTTAAACTTTCTGTCTTACACATTATTTAATCAGTTCTAGGGGATCTAAAATGAGCATACATTGTTTTTATAACTTGGAAACAAATCAATAATATAAATGTTATACTAAAAACATGCATACTCACAAAGTGACAATTCTAAAAACTGCTTCCCCCAAAGATGTAGAGCTGTGAACAGGAGCTTTAAGACCTCAAACTAGTATATGTGGTAATAAGCATGGCATTCTTTTAAACAATGTAATCCCGAATCCTACATGACTTTTGCAAACCATGTCAATTATGCAAAATTTATCCATTTAAGAAATACTTATCTAACACCTGCCTTTTGCTAAATATTGTGCTAGGTGTTGGCACAGTGGCAGGAACAACAGTCTGGATGACTTCCTTTGGCTACTAGGAAAGTCTTTGAAGGATAAGTGGAGATGGAAAGAGATAGGGAAAGTGAGTCTCATCAATCCAGCCCTACAAATTCTGGCTATCTACATGAAAGGATTGTTTTATTTTTTTTAAGCTTTCCATAAGAACTTAAAATATTTCCGAGGATCCCAGACATCCCTCTGGAAATGTCATACAATATTAAGCCTGTAAATGCACTCATACTTAAACTTTAACAGCAGTCATCAGATTAAATAAATGCCTTTTAACATCACATAGCATTAATCGCATCCACTGGGTATTCAGCGGCCCTTGCATCTGCACTTCTGGGTGGTGCAATATCTTCATTGTTAAGTAAGCAGGGCTGGACTATCAGAAAAAGGATTCTCAGCAGAAAGGCAGTTGGAAGCATTCCCATCCCTCTGGACTCCATATCTCCTTGTCCATGCCCACCTTTTACTTTTCTAGAAAAGCCCATACCTTTCAGCAAATTAACTTCTAATATGAAGGTGATTGTCTCTACAAGTGTAGACTACCATGTAAATGCTTTCTTACTTTTTAGTCTGAGTCAACTAGAATTTTTATAGATTCAGATTTAGATCTCGCCAATAGAATAAGGTCAAATGAACTAGCCTTGTTAATTCCATTCCATGGGGACTAAATACCAAGGAATAGCTGAGAGACTGAAGCAAAAAGGGTAGAAATTGGCACATCTTATGTGATCTGTTCTGTGAATCAAGTGGTTTTCGTAATGTTTCAGATTACAAATTCAGGATGATGGGTGAATGCCCATGGTTTTGAGATAAAGTTTATTGAGCTTATTTAATAAATGATATCATCCAATACTTTGTAATAATAAACGTTTTTATATTCTCATCTCCAAAAATCACAAATAAACTATCCTTTCACAGTTTCTCTCAATATAGTTTTTAAGATTATAAAATAGTGAATAAATCTACTCTCCTATGAGTGTGCTAATTACTGTTTTTGTTTATGTTAACAGAGGAAATAGGTTAATAATAGTAACTGGAGGAGATTAAACCCTTCATTCCTTTGAATTAATGAGTACAAATCAGCTTTTCATTAGCTTTTAGTGCTATAATGTATATTTCACGGATACTTGCTACTATTAGTACAAAGAACTTCAGAAATAGAATTTAAAGTGCTTCACAGTTTTCAAAATTAATACACAGTGTAATTAATACACACAGTGTCTATCGGCTATGAAATCGGGAGGAAAACATTATTATCTGTTACAAGAGTAACAATTGTTTTTCATTTCTCTAGTTAAATGATTTTTAGAAGGGTTCACCACCTCGGAAAACCAGTGTGTATGAACGCCGGAAGTGCAGATGACATCCTGACTCAGAAATGCTTATTCTAGATGGGAACCTAACTATAAGGTTCCTCTTTATGATTTGCGATAGCCATCTCACGATGGAAATAATCTCGCTGTAAAACAATTTAAAAAAATGAAACAGCTATGGGAAGCTTGGAAAGTTCTCTACACAAACCTTCCAGTGACTCTTAAAGAAGGAGGCATTTATCAAAGGGTCATGGAGGTTAGGAAACTATGCCAGGAGCCAGGGGCAGCCTTGCCAGAGCGACACGGATTGCCCAGGTGAGAGTGTCGGGTTCCGGATAGAGGTGTAGGGTGCCGGGCGGGTCCCAGTGCGGCGGGCATTTTTTTGGTGGGGGGGGGCATGTGACCCCTGTTCTGCCTCCGGGTGCCTTGGGACCCGGGAGGATGGCAAAGGCTGCCCGGAACGCGCTGCCAGCAACCTCCCGCTCGCGAGGAGCATCTCAGCGACCGCAGCTCCCGAGGCCAGCTCCTTCCCTCCACCATCCTCAAGACCTCCGACATTTTTCACCGAGACTGGGAGGTAGCACGAAGGGGAGGAAAGCGCCGAGTGTCTGCGCCCAGCCTCTGCCGCAGCACATGAAGAGGAGAGGAAGAGGGAGGCTGGCGAGGAGGCAGCTATACACTGTGATCCATCGATAATAAAAAGAGTCATCATCACCCACAGCCAGGGAGTCTCGAGTCCACCCACCCGGGCAGCGGCTAGGGGTTGGGTGGGCGTTCCTCCTCCTCGTCCCCTCCGCGGCTGTGAATCTACCCGACGCCGAACACACAGGAGCTCCTTTTCCTTCGACTAAGAGGAGGGGAAGGAACAAAAGAGACCCCCACCCCCTACCCACACGGACACCCCAGATGCTCAAGGTATGCGTTTCTGCCATCCCGTTTTTACACCTTCTCCACCTGAAATAGTGCATTTTACCAAAGGTAAAGAAAAAAAAATTACCGCCCGAGGTGATCGGTCGATTGGACACTGTTAATTTCACGTTCGGTTTTCCAACAACCAACCAGAAAAATCCCGCAGGACCTCGCGCCCCCGCAGGGTCTCTGCCGTCCCCCGCGCAGCCCTCTCTGCCAATCGCCCGAAGGCGCCCGGCTGCCCTCTAGGGACCCGATCAAGGGTTCCCCGGGCGAGCAGGACACTCAGCCGCCCCGCAACACCCGGGGCCGGCGAGCGGATCGAACCGAAGCAGCAACGCGGGATTCAACTTCCCAAACCTGCGGCGCGGCCCCCGTTCCCCGCCGGAGCGCCGCGGGCAGCGCCGAGACCCCCGCACGCAGCCTCCCCCACCTGGGCATTGGCAGTTGCACTCTCCGCCCCCTCCTGCCTTCATCTCCCTCCTCCACCACCTTTAAAAAATTCATCCATTGGTGCAAAGCAGACATTTTGCTGTCATTTACTTAGCACCGCTCGGTTTCAGAGGCAACATCTTACCCAGGAGCCTGGAGGTGTGGGCAGCGGACGGACAGGTCCGGGGGCGCGAGGCTGGGCTGCTCCGTCCTCTAGCGGAGCCTGTTTGCTGCCATCCGTCCAACTTCAGCACCCAGCGGGCGAGGAGAGAGGGAGAGAAGCGAGGATGCAGGGGAGGCGGGAGGCAGAAGGGAGCGGTGGGCGGGGAGGGAGCGGGAGCCGCTCGGCTGCGCGCATGCGTCTCCCAGGCGGGCTCAACCCCTTGCTGGGCTAGGGCCGCTGTGCTGCTTCTTCCCCCCCGGCGCTTGGCCGCTTGAGTCACAGCCCCGCCCCTCTCGGGGTGGCCCAGCCCCCGCGCGCGCCTGGGTCCCGCGCCCACGGTGCGGAGAGTCTCCGGTGGAGCTTCGGGCTCTGGAGACTCTGGTCCCGAGCTTCACGGGAGCCTTGGAAACCAGGGAGTCTTCCTTGATTAGAGGCTCTGGCGCCCAGGCTCCTCCAACTTCAAGTTCACCCGCAGCCCGAGTTATTTTATCCTGCCCCTTAGGAGAATGCCTGAAACCAGAGCACGTCTTTAAGAGACAAAACAGCACGGCTGCAGCAGAGTCCCGGTGGAAGCAGTCCGGAGGGTGGGGGTGGGGGTTGGGTTCAAGAATGTGTGAAGTTAAACAAGTATTGCACACCGAAGGCTAGACTTTATGAAGAGTTCCGTACTTTGTTGGCGCCCTTACCAAGAAATCGGACCATTTTCCCTAAGAATTATTTCAGGTGCCCTCTGGTCTGGGGCATATGTTCGGTTTCAGGCGCCTGGACCCCTGGAGCCAGAACTTTGAGTGAGGGAGCCACGACAAGCCAAGTCTTGAATTATTGACAGGGGCGTTGATGCTTGGGGCCTGGAGCATCCTTCAGGGACAAGGACAGCTGAGTAGCTATCACATCTGATAATTCTCTTCGCCAACGGAGCCTAGCTTGGTAGTGAAGGCGCTTTGGATACTTAATGCATCCTGAGCCCTGGACTGTGTCTCCCATGATTAGATTGAAGTATTTCTGAGGGGGAATTACGGAAGCGGGTGTGTTTCTTCAGATGTGTCATCTGTGGGAAGAGGAGCGAGTTCCTGGTCGGAATGATGAGGCTTTTTTCTTATACCTATTGGAAACTGATCACTCGTAAATAGGTATGGTTATCCCTTGCTTGTGAGCTCATCCATTCAGTGTTGGGATTACTTCAGGCTCCTTTAGTGAACACCCTTCTGCAACCCCCGCCCCCTTGAGTTTTAAATATGTCTCAGGGTTTGCTCCAGGACCTCCTTTCTCTAGTTCCATTATGAGTGCTAGTGCTCTTCAAAGTGTATTTTCTGGACTGGTTTTGGCCTGCAAATTGTTTCTTATTGGTCTGTACGTAATGAGAGATAAGTACAGAAATTGAGATTAAGATTTAGAAATCTGTGTAGTGATTTGATGTTGCCTTGGCAACAAAGCACATTAGTCGATTGTACTTTGTATGTTTCATTTTGTTTGTAAAGTAACTCGTTTTTGTTGAATTTTACAGCAGTATTGGTTCATGATGTATTAAAAATAAAAGTCCTTCACCAAAAAACGGTTTGAGCAGCGCTGAATTCCACGAAACTCCCGGATTTATACCTTGTGCCCTGGTCTCTCACAGGATCTTTTATGTCCTTAATACCTTTGCAACTCCACTTGAAGGGTAATTATAATAGTTAATATTTAGTGAACAAGTATTGTGTGCTTGATCTGTTTTGCATATATTTCTTACTTCTTCCACAAGGTAGATGCTATTATTATGTTTAACAGACATCTCAGAAGCAGAACTTCAGATATCCACCCCCTCCAAACCTGTTCCTCTTCAAATTGCTCCACCTGGTTACTCAAGTCAAAAATTTAGAAGTCATCCTTATTTTGTCTACCTTTAAAAAAAAATTTTTTCCAGTGACAGTTGACATAGTGTGTTATATTGATTTCAGGCGTACAACATAGGGATTCTTAATTTTGTCTCTTTATTTTACCTCCATATCCACTTAATTAGCAAGTCACGTTGTCTCCTCCTCCAAAGTATGTCCTCCATTCATCTACTTCTCTCCCTCTCCATTGCTGTAACCATGACCCAAGAGCCTCTACCATGACTCACCTGAACTGCTGCAAAAGCCTTCAACCGGTTCCTCTTCCACGGCCCCAAAACTACACATTCTCTAAACAACAGTTGAGTGTTCCTTTAAGAACATAACCAGATCATGTCATGCTTCTGTTTAAAACTCCCCAATAAATTTTTATTTTAAGGATTTTATTTATTTTTAGAGTGAGGGGAAGGGAGGAAGAGAGGGGGAGGAACATCGATGGAAGCAACATTGTATGAACTCAGAGACCTTTTGCTTTTCAGGTAGGTGCCCAGCCAACTGAACCACACCAGTCAGGGCTCCACTGCACTTTCAATACAACCATTAATCCTAACCACAGCCTAGAAGGTTCTGTGCAATCTTGTACCAGCCTTGTCCATGCTCCCATAGACCATAGCCATGCGTGCTGTAGCTACCTCGGCCTATTTCTTTCGCTTTCTTGAATGAGTCTAGCTTGTACTTGCTGTTCGTTCTGTTTGGAATCCTCTGCGCTTAGATCTCTCCCTTGTAGCCCATAGGCCTCTGCTCAGATATCACCCACTGAGGCTTCATTTAACAACCCGGTCTGCTCGGGCCCAGAGTTTTCCTCTCTTGGATCCCCTTGCTTTATTTTCTCCAGAATACTTTTTTCTACCTGAATCAGCTGATGTTTGTTTATTTGTTTATTATTTCCTCATCCCCCTCTAGAACTGTCTCAAGAGCTTTGCCTGCACTTTTCACTGTTTTATTTCTAGTGCCTAGAACAAGATTTGGCATCAGCACATAGTGCATACTTAGTAAGCATTTAGTGAATGAATGAATGAATGAATGAATGACACACTTAGAAAACGTATTTGTTATTTTTTCTGATGCTTCTTCATCTTGGATCCCCATTGCTGCCTGTCAGAATCTGTTGTTTCTCGGAAGAAGTGCACAGATAGACCACATAGTTTCCTCTTCCCACCCTCTCAAAGATGGCTCCAGCAATGACGCACATTTCAACTGCATGCCAGGCTCGTGTTCCTAGAACCAGCTTTAAGACAAGTGTACCTGATGAAAAGCATACTTCCATGAACTTCCCTAGGTTATCACAAAACTGTTTGGGTTAATTTTTGCACCCATGAGAACTTGGTTACTCTGCCAACAATTTACTTGCTGAAGTCAAATGTAACCTTTTGGTGACTTTCTTTCATGGCTATAATTTGTTGTGTAATGCTTTATGTGTTAGCCAGCACCTTGAATGTCAGTGTCCCGGGAACTAAACATGTTACCTGGGATCTGAGTGTTGGACAGATTGGTGGAACCAACCACAGGCTTAACTACTTTCACCTCATAGAGTTTGATCACTTACAGTCCGTGAGTATACCTGGATCTCATAGCATATTTGCAACACGAATTACATCAAATAATGACTACATCAATAATTCAAGTCAATACACCTCATTAATGTCTACTATGTGCCTAGTATTAGGTCTTCAAGTGTTTTGCAAAAAATATAAATGTTATATAAAATTATTATGTATGACTCCGAAGTGCACGTTCCTTCACTTTAGCTATGGCATGCCTTTGTGCAGAATTTCAGAGCTCACTGGGCTTTTCATCCGCGAACAGCTGTTGGGTAACTATGAAAAGCAGCATTTGATCATGATCATTTCCATGCCATTATGAACATGTTTTTGAAGTAAAGGGAATCTGGATACAGCAGGAGATTTTGGTAAAATCACTTCATAGTAAGGCACACAGGAGATTAGCAGGCAAGATATTTGCAGAAAGAAGATATTAGAAAAGGATAGAGCATCAAAATACTTACAGCACATTTACTCATCATTCAGGATGTTTGTCATCCCTGGGAGACCTGGAATCCACCTCAGTGAGTTTGGTAACCTTGGATGTTATCAAGAAGAAATTATATAGCCTTTTTACATTTCATTTTTTTTCTTTCCCCACATGCTCTTTAAATTTTTTTTTTAAATCAACCTTTGAAAAACAAAGGGATGGGGAAGAAATTTGCTTGAATCTAGGAACTGACTGCTTCATCCAAGCAAATTTCTCCTAAGTGAAACATGGAGGGATAGCTAATATATGACTGCTTAATCACACTTTTTCTTTACTTTTAGGAAACAGGGCTCGTCCTGTTTCTTCAACTGGTTTGAATACAACCCTGGAAAATGCTTGTGTTTCTTCATCAATGTTTGAGGAAGATAAGAGAAAGAAAAGAAAGAAAAGGTAACCTTCCTCCCAAATATACAAAATAATATATAGAGTTTCATATTATATATGTACTTTATTTTTAATCAATCATTAGTTATTATTGTTCTCTTAGTTGTTTAACTTACCAGTATTGAACCTAAAAAGCTCAATATAATTCATATCTCAACATAATTGGATGGATCTATGGAAGCTGATGTAAACAACTTTATGTGATTTTTATTGGTTATGTCCAATTTCATACACAATTATCATACATGTCCCCAGTGACTTAACAATATTGGCTTGGTTTTGCGTCAGCCTAAGTACTTTATAAAAGTGATTATTAGATGGATCTTACATAGTCCATTCTGGGTTTGTTTGTTGTTTTTTTTTAACAGATCTTTCATGTAATTTTGGACAATAATCCTCTGCTCCTCCTTGGGAAACATCATAATGTTTATCTTACCTGAAGAACACAATGTTCCGTTATTATAGTCAGATTCTTTGTGGATGGAGAAAGTTTCAGAATTTAAGGGTCATGTTGTATTATCTTGAGATTGTTGAAGGTTTCTAGATGATAGCAACTGGATTGTAAAACAGGCTTCCCGCTTTGTCAGACCTAACTCCAAGGTTTGGTGGAGGAAAGGGTGGAGAGAGGCAGAGGTTTGATTTCACAATAGTTTCTCAGATCTTTACTATGTTTTGATTCATGGCAGAGCTAGTTCAGAGATGTATAAAGTTAACACAGATCTTAGCATACGTGTGTGGGGAGGGATAGTTTGCTAACGATGTCTAGTTTCAAAATATCCTTAAGTTGCAGATCAAAAGATCTATATTCACATTGCAAAAGTTGTGTTAAATGTTCTTTGGTGTCTGTTGGTTTGTTTGTTTGTTTGTTTGAGTTTTTATTTACATTCTATATTTTTATACAAATTATTAGGAGTCAGCCATTTTTAATGATCTTGGGATAACCAAACTAGACTTTGGAATGTTCTGGGTTCTACTTCTGACTTTACTTGTGGTATGACCATGTTTATTATAATCTCAAAGGAGAAAAACAACCTGTAAAAAAAAAGCAAAAACAACCACCAAATGACTGTCTTATTCCAAGCATTCCAGTAACATTTTCTGTGTATGTACTTAGCTGTACTATAAATAGCTCGTTTGTATGAGATGGTTCAAAAGGCCAAACATAATAGCTTTTTTTTTTTGATTTTTGTTTTTTGTTTATGGAATTGCTGTTTATTTTGGGGGGCCTGTCTGATGCACGGAGCACCTCAATTGTGTTTCCATGGTTAGGTTCTGTGAGATTTCCCTGGATCATTTCCATTATTCGCTTATTGTTTTCTTAAGAACAGCTCAGCAAAATAAAATTCCAGTTTATTGTTGGACGACATCGGTTCTTTGGTTTCTGGATTTTCTGTGAACTAATTTCCCATTATGAATATGTTAGAATAGTATATTAAAGTTCTTTATAGGCTCATGCAAGTCTTCACATTCAAATTTTAGTAGAATTTGCCTAATACTGTGTGAGAGCCTATTTAAATTTCATCCATTCAGCCATTCAGCCATTCACTTAAAAAGCTCTTAGAAAGTATCTGTTCTGGCAATGTGGGGAATAAAAATACAGTGGAAAATATTGTTTCTATCCTTAAGAATTTATAATCCAAGTGAGATAGGTTTTGCATACATGAAGTACCAGAAGAAATCAACGAGAGCACTTGAGATAATGTGGTATTATGGTTTTATTTCAGGAGGTAGGGCATAGAATGATAAAAAATAACATTGTTTATTTTATAATCAAAACTCTGAACAGCATAAAAATTAAAAATGATGAAGTGGCCCATTGAAGTACACAGTGAGAGCTTTCTTTGTATTACATGGAACTAATTTTGAATGGCTTTGCAGATTTGTAATAGGGATTCAAGGTACGAGAGATTTAGAATACAACATTCAAGTAAGAAAGCCACTGTTATGATTTTAGTTGACAGCTACTTAGAAAATATTAACCATCTTCAATATGCAAAGTATGTGCAGGGTTCCATGAAGGTTGTGTAGATGAATTGGAATACAAGAAATAAAGTGCTAAGTATCATAGATTCTAGAGAGATCACGCTCTACTCAGTGGTTGTAGGTGACTGTGGCCCTTTGAGTGATCAGCACACAAAGTGTACCACTTGCATATGCAGAGATGTCTGGGGTGGGAATTACACTGTAGCATCAGGATTCTGGGTGGGTTCAGTGAGAATTACAGGATATGTATAGAAAAACTTGATTTGTGTGGCTTACTTACATAAATTATTAAGTTTTAAATGTAGATTGAGGCTACATTGTATTTAGGGGGTGAAGTTAAAATCTCTGGAATGGCAAACTTATTTCATCTCCATACCAACTTTAATCAACTGCTACTAGTAGTGTAGTGTGTTCAGTAGGATTCTGAGGCCAAATCTGAGATTTAGCAAGAAAGATTATTGTGATTATTATCAATGTTTGATATGCTATTGGTACATATGTCTAGTATTTGAAGCCTCTATTCTGTAAATTGGGAGTGAAATGATTTTGAAAAAGAGGATTTGTACATAATCAGAACAATTGTTCTTGAAGAACTCTCAAACTGTTAGTTTCCCATTAAAATTGGTATTCTGAGAATAATGAATTCACTTGGTAAATAAGCTGGGATAATGGAAATGATCTCTAATTATTTTCTTGGGATTTAATAAATACATTGGCATACTGAAGGCTCTGACTTTGATTTTAAAAAGCCAAAGTGACTTCTAAATATCTGAGAAGATTCTGTCTTACACACACGCACACACACACACATGCACACACATACGAAGTCTGTCCATAAAGTATCCAGCCACACACGATGCAAAATAGAGACATTTATTGAGGAAGATTATAAGATACGAGAAACTTTATACGTGGGACAATGATGCTTCAGCCCCCTTCAAAATAGGCACCTTGGGATCTCACACAGTTCTCCCAGTCACCATCAGCTGCCCCGTTGTATTTTCCTGAATCTCACTGAATGTCTGAAAGCTCTGCCCTTTCGGGGATGATTTTAGTTTTGGGAAAAACCAGAAGTCACAGGGCTCCAAACCTGGGCTGTAGGGGGTTGAGTCACCTGGGTGATTTGATGTTTTGCCAATAATCTCTGCACGAGACGTGATGCGTGAGCGAGCACATGGTTGCGATGATGTCCCCAGTCACCAGATGCCCACAGCTGTGCCTCCTGAATCATCTGAATAGTTTCCGCAGAGGACTGGTCAAGCTTAACGCAAAATCTGAGGCAGATTCGTTGCTCTACTGGCTCGTTTTAAATGCAATGGCCACACAGTGCACACTCTCAGTCAACGGTGCCTGCCACCCTCACTGGCAAGCACAGTGAAGTTGTCGTCGTTCACGCATGCACACTCCAGTCCACTGTCCTTGGCTGCCAGGTTACGTCAGTGTTGTGCAAACTGTTCTCCTTATATTAACAATTGCCCTGGCTGGTGTGGCTCAGTGGATTGAGCGCCAGCCTGAGAACCAAAAGGTCCCAGGTTCAATTCCCCATCATGGCACATGCCTGGGTTGTGGGCCAGATGCCACATTGGGGGCATGTGAGAAGCAACCGATTGATGTTTCTCTCACACATTGATGTTTATACCCCATTCTTTTTCCCTCCCTTCTCCCCTCTCTAAAAGTAAATAAATAAAAATCTTTTAGAAAAATGGCTGACCTTTTTCTGGACAGACCTCTTACAAGCACACTTCAACGTGGTATCAGGACCTCAATTTTATTGATTCTGTAATTTAAATTAAACTACAATTAATTTTAGCTTCAGCTAATCAGAAAGTCATGGTCAGAGTCTTGTTCACACGTAAATGTTCTCTCTTTTTCTTAATTCATTTGGCAGAAGTATGTTGAGCATTTATTATGTGGCCATTTGGCAGGCACTGTTCCAGGCACTAAAGATAGATAGAGCAAGGAAGAAAACAAACTAAAATCCATGCCCATATGGGGCTCATATTGTAGTGATGGAGAGAGACAAACATCAAGGTCAGTAGATTAAATATATAGCAAGTTAGCTAATTACAAGTGCTAAGAGGGAAAAATAAACTAGGAACAGGGGATGGTATGTGCGCATGTGAGTTGAAATGGCTTCTGAAATTATACACAAG